>BQNB010016186.1:20000-72005 GCA_026074375.1 Tanacetum coccineum
GCTTGGTATAATCAACTGCGTGTCTGATAGCGTATGGTGCTAGAGAGGGGAGATAGCGTTGAATCGCACATATTTGGTATAAAGGACACTGTGTCAAACGGGTTGAAACTTATAGTTCAAGATTTTGATGCAGTCGTGATATATGTTTGTGATAAGAATAAGGTGTTGTTGTGTATAAGACTCCTAAAATGGTGTTGTATAGAGCTAACTAGTTCCATGTTTGAGATAGAGGGATTGTGATTGAGTAGATATCTATTAGTCTACAAGAGACTAAAAAGATAAGATTGTGTTGAAGAGAGCTCGCAGGGTGATTCTCTAACATATAAATAAGAGTCTGAGAGTGTGCGCGAATTGACTTCGCGAATTACACATCCACGCGCTTAAATCCTCAACATCGCAAGAGTGATATCTCGGAAGTATAATGTCAACTCTCTCATAAGAGAGATAGTTTAAGATGTGTGTGAAGATATGGATACTCTGATGTTTTTTCTCTTGTATCAAAAATTTTGAGTCTCGAGCTGTAGAAGGTGCTGGAACGCGCTAGGAAGATCCTCTCGGACCTGTGTCTCTGAGTACATATACGCAGTGCTCTGGCACGACTCCGCTAATGTTCAGTTGGCCACGTCCGCGTGTCTTGTCTCTCATGAGACTCTGAGAATGTGTTTAGACGAGTGTCATGTCCTGCTCACTAACTCTGCCTAGTAGGGGTCCTGATGTGCAAGCTGCTCTGTCGAGCTGTGTGACAGTCAGTGTTGTCTCATGTGAGAGTCAATTTCGTGGAGATATGTGAAGATACTAGAGGATCTAAGAGAATAGTATTGCAGAAGAGACGTAGATTGCAGAAAGGTTCTATGTGTTGAGTGAGAATCTCTTATATGTATAGGAATTGCCTGCCGTCGTTTAGAAACGTATGTTAAGAAACTATTGTATATAAATTTCTGAATAGCAGTAAATTTCTTGTTGCGTTTGGAATGTTTTGGGCCTTATTTATGTGTTGAACGTTGAAAGTCAAAGAACTCACCGAATGTAAACGGAGCACCGTTCACTTTATTTCTTGTTTGATAATCTTTATCTCAATCGGATCATCCTCATCCCCACAATTAGGACTTGTTACCATCTTAGGTGTTAATTTTCCGTACCTAAGGAAGTTGAGAAAGACAAAATAATAAAATCAGATAGGGAGAAAAGCAAAGCCATCGTATCAGATGCAAGTATATGTCGAAAGATAATTAAGCTGAGAAATGATCAATACCTCAATGGCAGGCATAGTTACACACTCTATTAGGTCTTTTCCACCATTGACAACCTCCATCATATCAATACAGTGACAATTCTCAATGTTTTGGGCAGGGTCCTCACCAGCGGCTTTGAAGATGGCCGAAAGAGTCTGCAACAAAGAAAAAATTTATCAAACAAATTTGCATGCTCATGAAATATATTCATTCGAATGGTAATACAAAGCCATTATACTTGCAACCAAACTACAATTTTCCACATACCCTCAACCTAGTATATAATGATAATACGTGGCCTTAGCAAGCAACCTGCAACGAAACTACAATTTTTCTTGGCTTTTGTCCTTTTGTGAATGGCTTCTAGGTCAGCTCGACAACATCAGATAAGCAATTTAAATAAAAAAAATCCCAAACACCGTCAAAACTGATTATTCACTGTATTAAAATGCAATAAGTAGTATTGTTTGGATTGCTTATTTAAGCTAACACAAAACATGCAGATCAAACTACTTAAGCAAATAAGCAGCTTTAATTAACAATCCTAGACACCCGTAAAATATCCCAATCACCCACTAATATATGTTGCAATAAGTTCATGCTCGATTTTCCTGATCTAAATTCATCACAATCACCTATTTTTGGTTTCAGTTTGATTCCCTGGTGACTACACTATCATCTGAACCAAACCCATAAGCAATATTTGATGGTAAACTCATAATGACTGCTGTCGAGAGCGTACGCGTTGGTGTTTTCGGGAGTTTGGGTGTCTTCGGGTTCTGGGGTTTGTTTTAAGGGTAGTGAAGAGTAGAATCTTGCAAAAAGATGGGATTTTGAAGTGGGTTTTGAAGTGGCGAGTGTTTGCTTGAAAGTTGAAGTTTTTTTATGGTGTATTGATCTTTTGGTTTTCTTGTAACTGTAAGCTATAATGGCTATTAGGGGATGATGGGATGCTGGAAAGACTAAAATGCATTAATCCCATTAATCATTATCACTTCATAATAAAGTTAGAATTAAATAAAAAAGGGAATTGAAGCTTTAAGACTCCACAATAAACGCGGAGACTAAATCTCTTATAATATACTAGGCGAGTACCCGCGCATAGCGGCGGAAATTCCTAGCGGCCGATAATTAACGATATGCGATATTGTAGTAAGTTTTCGTGTAACGTTCAAAATAGAACATGAAAAGATTAACGGGTTTTTAGATTCGACAACTCATCAGATGAACACTAATTTTGTCAACAACCTTCCGGCTTATTTTGGGGTAAGTATGTGACTAATGTTCAACAGAACATGGATCTCTCACCACACCTTATTTCAGAATCTATACTCCTCTCAAAAGCCTACGAGCTCATGCCAAACAAGACTCTCATGAAACAAGTAGCAGTCTACAAGAATGTTTATCCACGGCCTATGTTGCTCACACCACATCTGCACCTACACTTTCATCACCCTCTACCCTATCCTCAACCTACTGTCTCCAGTCGTCCGAATGACGCTTTGATGGCCACAGGACTCAGATTGAGAATCTCTTAAGTGGTTTTCAAAAGCATTTCCACCAACCAACAACCACCGCTCAGGACTTCTCCAACTCAAGACTCATGCTACGGTGCTTATGGTCACATATGTTTACTGAACCAATTGCAGAGGAAAGCTCCAAAATGATTGTTGGTACATACAGGTGGGGGGGCCTGGAGAGGCAATAAGGCGATATGTTTTCAACTGCAGAGGAAGAAGGACATGTTGCGAGCAGTTGTAAAGAACCCAAGAGAAAGTTGGACTTCTCATACTTCAAAGATAAAGCGTATACTGATGTGATAGCTAAAGAGAAAGGAGATGTGTGTAGATGCGAAGCTGAAGCCATTCCTTTTCCTCGCTGATGTGGAATGTACCAGCACCTTATGATCAACCTCAGCACTAAACTACAACAAACATTGTTTTCAAGAGCCATTCACGGAGGATGCATATTGATCCATACGTGGATTAAGCCCTCAATGCCTGCTGTCGCTTTCAATGGCCAACTTGTCATCCACTAGTGCAACCAACAATTCAGTCATGAGGTACACAGCCAATGACAACAAATCATTGATAATGTGGGATTAACATTGAAATTAGTGAGATGCACCAGGGAGAACATTTTAGACTCCTTGGCTTGTAGAATGAAATTGAGCACAATACGTCCCGTACATCAGTATCATCTTAACAATCGAAGCCCAAAAGGGTACCACTGGAGGTTTGCTGCTGACACATCCTGATAAAATTTCTAATGATTTGGGCCATCTTAACTGACTTGCAAACCACCTAGGCACGACATGCTAAGGTTAACCAAATAAAAATGCTATGAAGTCGCGACCTAAAGAATGCGCTTTCCTCAATCACGCAAGAAATATAACGTCTAGATACCCCAAAAGTCAAACTTGGATCTTTGAACCCAAAGCTTAGGACTGAACAAGCCTTCGTGATTCAGCCGAAACAAGCGGAACGCTGAAATTGTGCAAGAAGACGATTTGCTTAAATCCACTCTTTCAGAAAAGAAAGTCAATTGCATTTGTTACAAATCTGAAAAAAGAAAAAATTTTTCTAGAAAAAAGGATCTAGCGTTAGTTATCTTGATGAAATCGTTTGTTTAAAGAAGCTAACAAAAGTTGCAAGAGATAATTGCAAAGAATTAGACATGCCAAACAGAAACTATTCCTTAATCGTTTTTAAGAACCAAAAATGGCAACCGCTGACTTGCACAATGACCTCCTAGGTACCCGTAACCCATCTAGGTTCGATGGCCCAGCTTGCTCAACCTGCGTTTATATGCTGATACCCATTTGCATCTTACGCACCAACCCGTTAGTATATGGGAAATAGTGAAGAGGTCTTTGGGTCAAAACAAGTTTGTTAGCATGAAAAAGATACGAAAAACCAGGCATGATTCGACCCGCGAATGATTCAATGAAAGCTAAATGCCCTTTATGTTTTTCCTCTAACAGGAACTGTCCGTGACAGGCATAATTGCTCCTGCCAATGAACGTGCTAGTCAAACTAGTAACCAAACCAGTCCTGTCACTCCCTTTGTTCATAAATGCCGACCTCCAAGTCAAGTTCTAGCCAGTCTTCGAAATGTTAATGCTGTTTTTCCTCAATTTGAAGGTATCATAAAAGAAAGAACAACACAAAAACCAGACTATGTTTCTGAATGGTGTTTTGATTATGCAAAACAGTTTGTCGAACATCACTGGTACCATTTTTAATAAACGACCATTTTCAAAAAAACATATCCAAGCTGCTAATGATACATTTTTCAAAGAGATAAGAGAATTTGAACAGATTTTTGATGGCTTGAGACAGATAGAACCAATGTGTTCTAGATAACAAGGAACCTGACCATAGAGAAGAAAATCTTTTAATACAAAATGACTGCTTAATTGCTGAGTGTTTTTAGAAAAAGATATCTGCGTCAATTGTTGCATTACTTTTCCCGATAGTTAGTGCCCCCTAGTTTCGAATTGCCTTTGCGAAGATCTAATCTGCATCGAATAAGGAACACAGTCTAAAGTTCTTGAACTGAAGCTGAGATTTTCAAAACAGAAACAGCTGATTACTGAATCTGAAAAACGTGTTTGCCTTTCTCGAACACAGAATTATGTCAACTTACAAACTTAAATTTCGAACTATAAACAGTGCATAGAACACTTCCTAGTGCCGTCCAATGCGATTTTTTGAAATTACCAAGTTAAGACAAACAGCTTCTAGGGGAAAGATGACACTATAGAAATTTGATGCTCAGATCAACATCATGAAGGTGTTTGAATGTTAGGGAACCACTAAGGTAGTTCGACCAACTGACATTAGAACTGAACAGAAATTTCAGTTAAAGATACGATTACCTCCCTTAGGATTCAGCTAGATGGCCATAAAGGTAGAAAACGGGAGTTTGAAAAGAAGGTATGATGAAACTTCAAGAGGCAAATACTCCACTCTCTGTACTACTAGCTACACGAAAACTTATGCCTTCACTGTGCTGAACATACCAAGCTGAAAGCCCAAGTGACTGGTACAACAAGTAGTGGACCTTCCACCTCTGAGACACCCAAAGTGCTTGCTCCAGGAATGTACAACTTAGGTTTCTGAAGACATTCCACCACCCAATACGTGCTAACTAGGGTCAAACAACCCCGTTACCTAAAAGAAGCAATAACTTTCAGTTGAACCTTCCCAGACCCTTCACTCAAACCATCTCAAAAACCAGTAGACATCCTAAAGAAAGCAAAACTAACGTGTGGTTGCCTATGTCTACATGAGTAAAACACCACTTCTGGAGCTGAGCACTAAACTGTGCCTAAGAAGCCCACATGGAATCATAGTTCTTTGCCGGTTAAGAGTGCGAATGCAAGGAGAGTAGAAGCCCACCATAGGACTTTGAATAAAAAGAATCGTGTTGATTCTAATTTGCTTGTTAAACATTCTGTTTCTGTTTCAAAGTTGAACAATGTTTGTGCTGCATGTAACAAATCTTTGGTTTTTGCTAATCATAATGATTGTTTGGTTATGTGTGATGATTCTGTGAATGTTAAACCCCACCAGACTAAGCGCGAAAACACCCAACCCAAAAAGGAATGGAAACCCATTAAGAGAGTCTGGAAATCAATAAGCAAACCTGTTGCTTCTAGCAAGCCTCAGTGGAAGCCCACTGGAAGGCATTTCTCATTATTTGAGAAGTATCCTTTAACTAGGATCATGGAACCTACTGATATGCCAATAGAACTACCCCCGAGTGCTAGTTCTAGCCCCAAAATCACTATGGTCTCTAGGTTTACTCATAAACTAAGTGATTGTCAGGCAGGTTCAAAAGGGATCTCTGGTATTATTGATTGTTAACTAACCGGAACCCTTCCAGGGGCATCCTATCACCATAAATGTTTTGTTACCAGGCAGGTAGTACAAATTGTTCTATGGTATCTGGAATCTGGATGCTCTAGACATATGACGTATCGGCACTCTTATCAACTTGTACTGGAAAAGTTCATTGGTACAAGTGAATTTGGCAAAGATGAATATGCACGATCATTGGATATGTGATTATAAACTGGGTGACACTATCATCTCTAGAGTCTACTATGTTGAAGGACTCAAGCACAAATACCTATTCTTGGTAGGAACAGTTTTGGTGATGAGGTTTTAGAAGTTGCTTTCCCAGGACACATTCATGTCTCATCCCCCGCAACTAACGATATTGTAGATCTACTCAAGGTTCTCGATCAATCCAACCGTACTCCATCTCACTGAATGGATAATGCTGTCAGCTTCACCAGTTTTGGCTGCTACAAAACCTCTTTCAACAAGTCATGGTTTTATGGGCATCGTTGTTGAATCATCTGAATTTCGGGACATTGAACGAATTGGCTCGGAATAATCTAGTCAGAGGATTACCCATGCTGAAATATGCCAAAGACCATTTGTGTCCATCTTGTCAGCTAGGTAAAAGTAAGAAAGCATCACATCCACTAAAGACGGAAAACACCAATACTGAAGTTCTCAATACTCTACATATGGACCTCTGCGGACCAATGAGAACAGAAAGTATCAACGGAAAGAAGTATATTTTGGTGATAGTGGATGATTACACCAGATTTGGTTGGGTAAGATTTCTTCTTTCTTCGATCAAAGGATGAAACGCCTCAATGATTGAGAAGCTTTCTGTAAGACTCAAAGAGCCACATGCTACTGGTTTCAGCGTTCGTCAGAACAGATAATGGAACCGGAGTTGTGAATAAGACACTCGATGGGAATGGTTTGAGAGTGTTGGTATTTCGCAGTGAAAACGAGCGTACCTCGTCTCCACAACAGAACGGCGTTTGTCGAATTGACGGAACCGAACTCTTATGGAAGCTGCTCGTACTATGCTCATCTTTGCGAAAGCTCCACTATTCCTATGGGCTGAAGCTGTAGCCACTGCGTGTTATACTCTTAATCGATCTCTTGTACACACGCTTCACGGAAAGACCTATTATGAACTGCTGAAGGGAAAGAAACCTAATCTACAATACTTCCGAGTATTTGGATCTCTGTGCTATCCTACCAATGACTACGATGACGTTGGTAAACTCAAGGCGAAAGCAGATATAGGTATCTTTGTTGGCTATGCACCCACCAAAAGAGTACCGAATCATAACATACGAACGCCGTAAGATTCCAGGAAACCGATTCATGTTTGCCTCGATGAACTAACCGAGAAAAGAAGGATTAGGTCAAAAAACGGATAATAATGATTCGATTGATTCTAAATGCTAAAGTCCTATCCATGGCCATTGCTAAACCATCTTTCGATTATCGACAGCACATTGTGTAGGGGGAGCATAAGTGTTAATATGATCAAAAATGTCAAGGTATCCAAAAGTTCTGTGTTATACACAAGTATCTTGATCAATGACAAAGAATCTTTTGTTTCATGATCGTCGAATAGTGATCCTTATGGAATGCTGAGGAAAGAGATGTGTGTACCACCAGGTATATCGTAGAAATGGCCCTAAAAGCCTGGTCCGTTCGGACTGCGCCCCTGATGAGTGGATTTCCATAAAATGTACTCTTGTACAAGTTTGGATTTCCCAAGGCAACTGTCAAATCTTTCGGATATATTTCAAAACATCATCAGAAGCATTCTGATTTAAACTTTCGTTGTGCCCCAAACAAATTTTATCAGCACACGAGATGTTTTTTCAAATCATTTTTGCCAAGCCTTCTACGGTACTTAATTGTATTAAGAAGTAAAACGCTGAAAAATGAATTGTACGGTAAAGTCAGCAGATAGTAACTATACTGACTCACTCTTTATCATTCTATTAGTAGAAATACTATTAGTGTATTAGTCTTCGGACATCTGGTCTAGAGAACGGCGAAACATTAAGGTATCTGATACTTAGCTAGTAGGAGGAACTTGCCTTGCACGTGCCGGAAAACCTTTCAGAAGGTCTTTTAAAATGAATTTATCTGATCACAAGGGTGCAAAGTATTCATAACTGTAATCATTGATCCCACGGAATCAGAGGTTAATGGTAACCGACCAGATTGAGTATCGTCCTATGACTCTGGTCCCTCAAATAGAAAACCTTGTTGTTCACAAAATGTTTTTATTCTAAAGCACATTTAGAGCGGATTTTTACCATAACAAAAATGTTTTTGTTGGTGACTAAAAATTGTTATATCATGCGAATGACGACTCAAAGTTTCCGATGCAAGACACATCTCATATCCTACCAACAGTACTAAGTAATTCAAGAAAGTTTTTCAGTACAACTTCTGCACAATCTCTGAGAATCAATGTCTTCTTCAAATTCTAAAAGTTACAATGATTGGAAGAAGAGACATCTTCAAGCTTTCAAAGATTCCAACAGATATGAGCATGTGAGACTAAAGATCAGCGTATGGCAAAGTCAAAGTGAAAGAAGATCACAAAGTAATTCAGAGAAGTAAAGCTTAAACAAGTCAAAGATCAAGATCAAGTCATCACATCAAGTTCTGAAGATCATGATCAAGGTGTTAAAGATTGAATTACCAAAGCACAACAAGTGAAGTACCCTATCAACAACGAGCTAAAGAGACAAGCACGAGTGAGCTAACTTCTCATGACCTCATCTAGGGGGAGATTGTTAGGTTCACATAAATGGACCCGAACAAAGAAGATTCGGTCACTCAAAGATACAAGACAATGTTAATTAATGTTTATTATGTATACGGGCCAAGATGTAAAAAGCCCAAAAAGAAAGCCCTCAAAGGCAAATCCTAGTTAGTATAAATACACCTAGTTTAGTCAAAATTAGGTGAGCTTCTCCATTTTATTTTTCATCTTAAGGGTTTGTAGCAACTTTTTGTTTCTTTCAATCAAAAGTTCTTTAATGTTTAATCTTTTGTGCCATTGATCTTGTGCTTAATCCATGGAATGATCTAGGGATCCTACATGCTGGAAATTTATGAAGTGACAAAATGATATTTTCAGGTCATGAATTTCCTTTCTTTAAGTAAAAAGGTCTTGATTGATCAGAGATAGTGCTGGAGCTTCAGGATCTCTTTGACAGCTTTGAACTAATGGTGTGATCTTTCGTGGATGTGGAGAGACAATAATTTCCTTTTTGCTTTCCCAAACAATGTCACTTTGCAAGAAATTCTTCATCTGATCAATGTGATACTGATGTTATTCTCCTGAAGTACATCTTTGTCTTAGCATCTCATCCGCCATCTTCTTCAACTTAGCTTCATCAATTGTCAAAGATATCTCTTCCATGATGTCTTGTGATACTTGCTTAGTTGGAATCTCATCATCATCAGAAGCATAAGAGTCAGTCCAGAAATCAAATTCATCATCTTGTTCTTGATTACCTGAAGTAGAAGGACCTGGTTCCTCTACATTATCTTGTCCAGACGATGACTCTCCAGATACATATGCTTCATACTCTGATGTCTTCTGCCTTTTTGCACTATTCTCCCCCTCAGGATGAGCATCATCATGAGGATCGTCCTGATCTCTTGTGCGAACAGCAGAAGGTCTACAAGGAGTTTGTTGTACCTGAGTCTGCTCAAACTTCATTCGGAGAGCCAACCAGATTACTATGTCTTGTTGTTGTAACCGAGGATCAGCCTTCATAGCAAGGTACAATTAATGTTGTTGTTCTTGAACAGAGGATGATTGAACCTGTGCCGGATGAACATGAAGAATATGACCCGATATATAATTGCGTACAGATGCATCAACTAAAGAAGGAATAGCATTGTCAATTACATTCTAAATCTGTGATGATATCTGTTCCTGCATACGGCCACGTTCGTTCAAGATAGCTTTAGAGATTAACCTTTCCGTCTCTTTTGTAGTCGTTTTTCTTTCCAGAATCAATCCTTTCGCAAGATACACAAGAACTTGTTCTCGAACTTGTGCAGGAACTTCCTTCTTAACTTGCTCTGTTACTTTCTCTTTCACTAATGAAGGTATTGTTTCCATCATTACATCATGAAGATTATCAGCAAGTTGATCACTTGATGTCTGTGACATGAACATTTTCTTAAGATGTACAAAGAAGTAACCATATCATCCCTGTAATTCATGAAAGAAAGTCTTGTATCTTTTGAATCAATTTGGTTTGGCCTTAATTAATGATAGAAGACGATTGGTTTTTGTTAACTTTGGTGTAAATTAACCTGATGATGGTGTAGGATGAGTAACCGTCAATTCCTGGAGTTTCTCGGTATTTGAAGATATGAGAGTAGATAGATTCCTAGGTGATCTAGTTGGTGAGGAAATTAGTGAAATCCTAGACTCCTCTACATTCTTCCCTTTCGCCCTTCTCCTTAATTCAAACACTTCATCAGTTATTTCATCTTCTTCATCATCAACATTTACAGGTATAACAATATTTGGTTCCACCTTCGTGACCTTTCTAGTCTCTTCCTCCTTTTCTTGAACAATCTCCACCTCTGGACTTTCCTTATCACTCCTGGGCTCTAACCTAGTGTCGGAAATAGATGTGTCATCATGCCTAGGGGGTGAACTATCATCAACATTCTTAGGAATTTCAACAAGCTTCTCAATCTCCTCAGCTGCCAAGTGTTCGTCTACTAGTGCCACATTTTCTCTTGCTTCTTGTTCTTCACGACTCTTGTACTCAGCAAGACTTACTTGAATGGTGTCTTGTAAAGTTATCTCATCAACTTTTTCTGCTGTTGGCACTGGAACAGGTGGTGTTAGTCGTGCAGATTGCCTTGTCGGTAATCGAAAACGAATCACAGTTGATCATTTGGGAACACTTAACTCAGCTGGCTTCGTATTAGGGTTAGATGACCTAGGGGCGCTAGTTGTCCTATGCGTTCCTTGGGTAGACTCAGTCGGCTGTGACTGAGTCAGAGGAACATCTAGCCTAAACACCTCTGCATACATCTTATAATTCTCTGTTAGCTTCATCTCATCTGTGAGCATCCATGCTGGTATTTGCATCCCAATCTTGTTCTTGTTTCTTCCTAAATTGAAGATATGCTTCATAATATCATCATCTTGAAGATTGTGATAAGCATCTCGAGCACGCCTTGAAATTTCAGGAAAGGTAGTCATATAATGACTTATGATGATCTTCGTAAATCGTGGGTATGGGATTGAAGTGGCAGGATGATGAAGCGAATAGTAAATGCCTTCCCACATTAACTCTGCATAATCCACATGAATGTTATTAACAAAGCAGTATAACATTTGCATTATCTGCAACGGCGGTTGGTCCCATCCCGTAACACGTGTAGTCAAGCACTTGGAGAATATCTTGCATAATGTCTGCCAAGGCTGTAGAAGACCAGGTATCTTGAAATTAGACACAGACTTGAGTTCCATTGTAAATCCCAGCACTTGTTTGTAAAATGGAACCATATCAGAGAATGATGGTGGTTGCACAAACGAAGCATAATTGTTATCATTTGCTTGCGGAAGATGAAAGATTGTTCTGAAGTCATCCAGAGTAAGTGTAAGCTCTTTTCTATCCAGCAGAAACTTGAGACGATTCTTTGATCCATCTTCTTTCAAAGTATGCCAGAACTGTGCCATATAAATCCAAGGTACGGATGCTGATGCTGCAATGCTGAATCGTAACGGATGATTCGTAATAATATTCATCAGAATCTTGCTCTCTGATGGACATTGCACATTCTCCAAGTCAACCTTCTTATTTGCATCCATAAGGTCATATCGCTTGTTTGGAGGACACAGATCATCTTGATGAACATCAGCTGCTTGTTGTCGTTGTGCCATGATGATAACTGAATGAATACAATTGAAGTGTTAGGAAACAAATAATTCTTTTGACATTTTTGTCTTTTTCCTCTCTGTCTGTTTTTATATGTTCTGGCAATTCTTTTTGAACATATCTTTGATCAGTTTGTTTCTCATGTGCTCGTTCTTGCTTTTTCTAGCACATGCCATACGCTTTATTCGAATTATTCTTTTGATTTACCATTTTTGTGTGTTCTGGCATTTCTTTTTCGAACACACTTTTGATTTGCTTTTTCGCGTATGGATTTAGCTCTCTCTTTCTGTTTTTAGAAAATCCTCACCATAAATTCTTTGTGACATGATACTCTCTCAAGAAGGATGAAGATTTCTCTTTTGATTTGAACCAAGACACATTTATGAAAAATTTAAGAGAAAACCTTCAACTTCTTAAAATTGTTTTAAGAAAGAGTATCATTTTGACACAATAACAGATTTTGAGAACTTTTTCAAAAATCATGTGACAAAACTTTTCATGTAATCACAAACCCACAACTGAATGGACACTAAGACACTCACTCCTCATTCTGTTCATTGCAGAAAACGGCCGTAGCCGGACATGTCTTAGTCCACTTAAACAATTGAGATTTGAAATTAACATATTTATAACAACTTTGATTCTTTCACATTTGATTATGAAGACTAAACCATGAATACATACACATCTAATTCAATAATTGAATGGACACTAAGTCACTCAATCCTCATTCTGTTCAATGCAGAAAACGGTCGAAACCGGACATGACTTAGTCCACTTAAACAATTACGAATAGATATATATGATCCATAGCATAGAATTCATGAAAACATTGATCAAAATTATTTGTCAGATTTTCAGCACATTAAAAACTGATCGTTTTGTTTTTCACAGACATTCACACAGTAAGCATTACAATCATGAAGCAACAACATTATTACAAAACATTTTCACAAAACCACAAACAATTAAACTGATTTTCACCATTAACCTTTACTGAATTTGACTTTTGTTGACTACCGATTTTGACCAGTTGACCTTACCGATTTTGACAATTAACCTGTGCACAAGAAAGTAAACTCGGTAAATTAACAGATTCGGTAATGTACTACCGAGTTTATTCAAAATTCAATCCTAACCATTCTATTAGCATGTTATGACCTTAAGACACTTTTTACACTAAATCTAAGCCTAAGATTATTTAGAAAGTACAAAAACTCGGTAAGACACTTTTTACGCTTAAACTCGGTAAACCTCATTTTTACCGAGTTCAAACTCGGTAATCCCAAATTACTAAAAAAGACCTAAAACATATATATCTACTTACGTTTGAGTAAGAAGTGAAGGTACAAGCGTTGTAATGAACTTAGATATCAAAAATCAGACTTCTACGCAAATTCGGTAAACAGGATTCGGTAAAAAAGAAAAGTAAAAATTGAAATGAAAATCCTTTATATAGCCACCGAAAACAGTTTTGAAAATTGACATTTTCAGCCCCTGTACTTACCTTTTACCGAAAACTGTTGAAAAATTTACACATTCAGTCCTTGTACTTAATCTTTTCCAATTTTTGGTTTTGAATTTACACAAACTCCCCCTTAAACAATGAATCTTTTCAAATACTCACCCTTGAAATGACAATGTTATTAAATTCATAGTCCGAAAATGGAAAATTGTTATTTTTTCAACTAAAAAACTCCCCCTCGAAAATATAACATTTCCAAATTTAGTCATCATGAGTTTTTATTATCGAAAAGATGTTTGTGAATGAAAATTGTAATAACTCCCTCTTGAATCATGATTCCATATTTTGCAATGTAAACGGTTTTAATAAGAAACTTGGAATCATGAAACAAAAGATTGTAATTCTTTTTTTTTAAATAAAACTAAAAAAATGTGTAAAATATTTTTGTTATTTTTGAAAATTTTCAATTTTTTCTTTTGTTTTTGAAATATTTATTTACATGATTGTGATGTATGATCTTTTCACGAAGATGACTTTGTCAGACTTTCCAACTGAGTTGGAGTCATACATCTCATACAAATGAGATGAACTAGATACTCAAAGCGTTCTTTTGGAAGCGCCTTCGTAAATAGATCCGCTAATTGGTATTCTGTTCCGACAAAGTAAATTTCCACAGTACCCCTCTCAACGTGTTCTTTAATAAAATGATACCGGATGTCAATGTGCTTTGTCTTAGAATGTTGGACTGTATTGCACGAAATAGCAATGACACTCTTGGAATCACAATACATCAGAATTCGATTGTATTTAAATCCATAGTCAAGCAGTTGAGTACGCATCCATATCACTTGAGCACAGCATGCAGACAATGAAACATATTCAACTTCTGCAGTAGACATCGCAGTACAATCTTGTTTCTTTGAACTCCAACTCACGAGCTTTCCACCTAAAAATTGCAATCCTCCTGATGTGCTTTTACAATCATCTTTACAACCTGCATGGTTCGCATCTGAATAGGCAATTAGTTCAAAACCAAAATCCTTCGGATACCATAGTCCCATGTTATAGGACTGTCTTAGGTACCAGAAGATCCGTTTGACCTCTTTGAGGTGTTTGACCATAGGTCGTGCTTGATAATGTGCACATACAAAAGTAGCAAAGGCTATGTCTGGTCGACTGGTTGTTAGATACATAAGCCTTCCTATCATATGACGATAAGTCGTTTGATCAGTAGGAGTGCCTTGTAAATCAGCATCCAGTCTCTCTGTGGCCATAGGTGTGCTTATGGAGACACATTCATCTAAACCATGTTTCTTTAACAACTCTATTGCATATTGTGACTGACTTATGAATATGCCACCGGGAGATTGATGAACTTGAAGTCCAAGAAAGAACTTTAGTTCACCCATCATTAACATTTCAAAATTGTCACCAACATATACTTGAACAAGTAATATGTCTCCCCCGTGATGTCTAGTGAACAAAGTTGGGTCAATTATACCTTTATTAAACCCGTGTTCAATTAGAAAAGAAGACAGTTTGTCATACCATGCACGAGGTGCTTGCTTAAGACCGTATAGAGCTTTTTTCAACCTGTAGACGTGATTTAGAAATTCAGGATCAATAAACCCTTCAGGTTGGCTGACATAAACTTTTTCTTTCAAAGGACCATTAAGAAAAGCCGTTTTGACATCCATTTGAAAGATAGTAATGTTCCTATAAGCAGCAAAAGCAATGAACATCTGAACAGCCTCAAGACGAGCAATCGGAGCAAATGACTCCTCAAAATCAATACCTTCTTCTTGCTTATAACCGTTAGCCACAAGTCGAGATTTGTTCCGAACCACAATATTTTCTGCATCACACTTATTCTTCCAAAGCCATTTGAGAGCAATAACATTCTTTCCTTCTAGACGTGGAACCAATTCCCAAACTTGAAGTCTTTCAAATTGATTCAACTCATCTTGCATTGACTCAATCCAACTATGATCGGCCATAGCTTATTTGATGTTCTTTGGTTCAATAGTGCTAACGGTTAATGAGTACATGCAAACCTCAGAATTGGTATGTAGCCATTGACGAGTCATAATAGGTTTGGATGGGTCACCAATGACTTGGTCTAGAGGATGATATTTTGTCTAAATGTGAGTCGAGGGTTGTACTTGATGGAAATTCTGCACATTTGATGGTTCAAGGTTCATTGTAGATGACTCAATTTCCTCATGATTCAGAGAATCATATGGAACAAACTGTGTATCACCATCAAATTCAGCAGAATCTTCTTGATTGAATTCATCAGACTCTTGTAAAGAGATTGGAGAAGTTTGTTCGTCAGATGTTGTGACAACAGGAGGATCCTCATGTGTGTCAATAATGATTGAAGATGTAGAAGGTGAGTCTTCTTGATCGTGAGTCGGTTGTGCAGCGGAATTGATGGTAGTATCAGAAGATTTCTGCTCAAAATAATCTTCAAACATTGGGCCGAACAAATTATCCAAATCCTCTTTTGAAGGAGTATTTGTTAAGTCATCTGATGAATTTTGATTATTAAATCTTTGAAGATCGGGTTCTAAACTATCTTGTTCAGAAGCCATTGCTGTAAGCTCGTCAAACTTGACATGGATAGTCTCCATAATCCTTTTGATGCGACAGTTATAGATTCGAAAACCTCTTGATGTTTCCAAATAACCAATAAAAACCCCAATGTATGCTTTTGGTTTTATTTTCCCAAGATCATCACGGTCATTTTTCGGATAACACAATGAGCCAAACACATGAAAATACTCAACATTCGGCTTTCGTCCACGTAACAGCTCATAAGGTGCTTTATTGTGTCGTGTGTTGATGATTGACCGGTTTTGAGTAAAACATGCTGTAGCAACTGCTTCAGCCCAGAGAAATTCAGGTAACCTTGAAAAAATAAGCATTGTGCGAGCAGCCTCAACCAGAGTACGATTACGTCGTTCTACTACTCCATTTTGCTGAGGTGTGCGAGCAATTGAAAATTGTTGCATAATGCCTAACTTTTAATAATGAGCTTTGAGAGTTGCATTCTTGAATTCAGTGCCATTATCAGTCCAAATCTTGCAAACTTTGGATTTGTAATTCAATTGAGCTTAAGTAATGAATTTCTTGATAATCTCTAGAGTTTCATCTTTTGAACGAAGAAAATAAACCCACGTAAATCTAGAAAAATCATCCACTATTACAAGAATATACTTCTTTCCATTGACCGAAGCTACTCTCATTGGACCGCACAAATCCATATGAAGTAATTCCAATTTGGAGTAATCACTTGGAATCACTTTAGGTGGATGAGAAGCTTTCTTGCTTTTTTCTCTTTCACAAGCAGAACAAAGATGATCTTTTCCATATTTGAACTTTGGTAAACCGTCAACCAAGTCAAGTTTGGTAAGATCGTTTATGGTGCCAAGATTAAGATGTGACAGTCGTCGATGCCATAACCATGACTTTGATGAAGTTGCTTTGGACATTATACAAACGGGTGAAGAAGCAGCCATGTCTGAGATGGAGATGGTATATAAATTCAAATCGTGTCGGCCTATGAGCAAATCATCTCCTTTCAGATTTCGAACATAACATGTTTTAGAACGAAACGCCACTTCCAAATCTCCATCACAAAATTGTCTAACACTAAAGAGATGGTGTCCAAGACCTTCAACATAATATACATGACAAATAGTGATATTGCCATGTATATAATCACCATAGCCTGTAATAGCTGCAAAATTGTCATTTCTAAAGCGGACGGTTCCCATGAACTTTTCAACGAAGTTTCTCAATAGAGCACAATCACCCGTCATATGCTTTGAACAACCACTGTCAACAACCCATAGAACGATCTGAACTACCTGCAACACAAGAAGAGGCAACACATGGACAACTGGGCAATTTGACTATCCATCTCTTAACTGAAACCAGTGGTTTCGTATTTGAAGGATTAGTATGAGCATGTGGGTTTGTGTTAATAGGTGTCTACATAACATTTGGTTGTGATTCAAACCATTTTTGCCATAAACTACTTGTCCAAATCTTGTTTAGCATGAACGGGCTTAATGGTTTATCACGCATGTTACTTTTCTTTTTCTTAAACTCACAAGAAACCTTATCTCTAACTTTTGATGCACTTGCTTTATCAATCTTAGATTTGGAAGCTACAGAAGTAGTATCTCAAGTCTTAGATTGTGTCACTTTCTCAGAAAACCTAGTCTTGGGAGCTACAAAAGTAGTTTAAGAAGATTTTGGTATCCTAGAATTAACAAAGAAGGTTCTACGAGCATACGAACGCACATTCAATTTATGCTTAGCAACACATTTATCATGACAAGGAATAAGCACACTTTTCATACAAGAAACACATAACAAAGTTTTCACTTTAGAAGCATTTGCAGCAGCAGCATCAATTACATTATCCTTATTTGACACAACATTAGCAAATGTATTATCTGTTTGTTTGTTTTGCCTAACATAAACTGCTTCTTTCTTTGCTTCATTCTTAGAGACATCTAAGACACTGGTCTTAACATGTGAATCTCTACTCTTTGGTCTCTTAACACTGGATGTAGCATTCAATCCTGTAGAAGATAACACATTCTTAGACTTGTTTGTTTGTGATTCTTGTTGTGTGACAACTCTGTACATTCGAGGGCTAATGACATTTGTGTTTTGATGTGTCCCTGTTTATTTGGTATGTGAAGTCTGTGAAGTGACTGGTTTTGACTCAACATGGTTTTCTTTTATTTTTAAAACAACTGTGTGCTTTTGAAAAGCATTTTTATTTAAAGGTGTAACACAAAGAAAAGATTGAGAACCATGTGTCTTGTCAAACTTAGTATTCACATACTTACCATTTTCACTATTTTTCATTCTAGCTTTCAACTTAGATATGGTAACTAAAAGATTTTATTCTCTAAGCAAACGCAATAGCACCTTATGCATATAAGTTTCTCAGTGCCATGAGCATTTAAATCATACATTTCATTTTGAGTTTGAGATCGTATCTTTTTTATGAATCGTAAGCTTTTTATATTCCATTTTGGCATTATCTCGTTCTTTTCATCCAAAGAATTGTACTTTAAAATCCAAAAGACACGTTATATCCTTAAGTTCATTATTCTAGAAATGAGAGGAAATCAATGAGGTTTTGAGTTTTTATTCTTCTAAAGAATCCCATTTATTTTTTTCTTTTTTCATGTTGCAAGTTTACTCATAATCAACACTTTGTTTTTCACATCTTTGAACATCTTTCTCAAGAATTTTTTTTTTCTTGCTTTCAATCCCTCTTGAATCTGTAAAGATTTCTTTTTGACTTGTTCAGTTCATCTGTAAAGACTTATAACACATTCATCGGGTTAACAAACAACATAGCGTCAATATCATGTTGAGTGGTGCTTCCAAAAGTGGATCTTTCAACAAATCATTTTGCCTTTCAATCTCATCAAGATATACATCATTTTGCTCAAACGCATCTTTCATTTCTTTTATATCCCTTTGAAATAGATTCTGAAAGCCATTAAAGTAATCCAGTAATTCATTAAGAAGTGGTTTAACTTGATATCGACAAAGAAATAAAAAAAAAACAAAAATTAATTTTTTCTAAGAGCCTATCTTTCCTTTGATGTATAAAAAACTTGCTTGCCATTATACTATTCTGTTTTATTACCAGAAACAACTTTTCAATCAACTTGTTATATTTGAATATATTCATTGATCAAGCGTTACTCACTATGGCATTGCTTTTGTTTCCAAAATCTTAACAAAGGGAATATAAGAAATGAAGTACATGTCGTGTTCAACGAATATGATTCTTTTTGTGGAACACAAGTCATTATAAAGCGCATTTAATTGGTTGAATCAATTGTCCAACAATTTTGTTTGTTCGCAACAGCAATTGGATCATTCATTTTTTTATTCATTTTCTGTTGACTTTTGAAAGCATCCTCTAGAGTTTCCTCAGAATCTCTAACATTCAAAGGAATTTCTATATTACCCGTCCTTAGATGCAACATAAAACTATGGGACATTCTGAAAATTGCTTGTCTGAGTGTATAGGATTCGGATACCCCAAACTTGTTTTAATTGTGGCTCATAAAAAGACCAATGGCTTTGGACGTCCGAGCATAAACATTGCTTGGTAAACGAATTACCAATTTTTCAAAACAAATCAAACATTCCTTTTTAGTTTTTCCTCAAGATCATGATTAGTATCATGATACTTATCTCGTTTTCACTCATTTTTCTTTTTAAAATTAAATGTGATTGTTGTAATTCCTCACTTTTCTGTTTGAAATGTTTGACCTCTTGACTCAACTTATCTCGTTGTTTTTCGAGATCTCGAATAATATCTCGATCACGATACAATTGAAACTCAGCTTGTTTTTGAACACGTTTTGCTCTTTCATCAGCTTTAAGAAATTCTTTTAGATAATTGTTATCCTTGGTTATGTTTTCCGAAACCCGATTCCTTTCCTTATACATCTCCATCAGAACTGGTCAAAGCTTAGTTTGTTGTTGGACCCTTCTGAGCAAATCTTTGTTGTTTTGCAGCTTCATTCATATGCACTTCCTAGCAAGTGTTTATAAAATGACACTCATGATCTAAACATGTGGATCTTTTTCAACTGCCATATTAACAATTTCCCTTTGACAGAATAAATTGATATTGCTATTATTTGATTCATATTCAATGGTACTTTTAATAATTTTAGTATGAGTTGGATACACTTGTTCATCATTCTCCTTGATGGATGAAGATTGTACCTCACTTACAAATACAAACTCATACCTTGGCTCATCATCAGAATTTTGAATCAGCTGGTTGACTCTGGCCATTAGCTTATGTTTGCACTAAGTTTCTTAATTTGTTCCATCCTTAAGCATCAGCAAAGAGAAACTCATTATGCTCATCAGGTTAAGAATAACATCGGCTTATTCTTTTGTTTTTGCCAACAACATTTGCTCCATGAATACTTGGAATCAGAACCTTTGGCTGTAGGACAATCCTAGCATATAATGTCCATTTTTCCACCGCAGTTTTAGCATTGACCCGTTGAAGTATTGCCTGGAGTCGGAGTTCAAACATCTTTGAACATTTGCGTCTCATTGTAGCCATTCATTCCCTTCAACAAGTTCTTCTTGAACTGTCTATTATTTCTTCCAACATTACCTGATTTCTTGCTTTGAATATATCAACCTGTCACCTGGATCGACTGCTTGAGTTTCTGGTATTAGTCGAGCTACGAAGTCGATTTGTTTGTTTGGATTAAGAGAAATTTTGAGTAATGGCTTTGGCCAATAGTAACAACATAGCTATGCTAGGGGATCTTCGAATGGATGTGAACATCATCTGCTCATACTTTCATCATAATCATACTACGAGGATGAAGGATGTGTCACCCAATATAAAAATTTTTTTTTTTTTTAAGAAGAGGTGTTTCTGAAGATGAACCCGTTGTTGTGCTGCTACTAGAGCCAAAGGGATCATGAGATTTTCTACTTCTTTGCCCTTGAAGCATTAACCAATTTCTCAAATTTGCGAAAAGATAATCAAAAAGATCATCGACACGAAATCAACCGGTCAATAGCTTAGCCAAACATTCTTGAGTAACTTATTTCAACCATTCCGGTTGAAACTATTCATGAAACTTTGTGTTAACTGAACAGTTGGAAACTTCATGTTATTTCGTTCCAAATATTCATTATGAGCAAAACGATTGTTAGACTGATATCTTGTCGACTCTCCTGGTCAGCATCCAAATTGAATCAAACTCATTTGTAAACCGCGTCTCCCTGTCAACTTGGTTTTGTATAGTTCCCCTCATCAAACGTTCAACACGATCCCACATTTCCTTGGCCGTCTTACAAGAATCCACAGAATTGTAAATCTCATTAGGAATAGAAAGAAGAATCATATTCGTGAGTTCCATTTCCACATCATAGTACAAGAAGTCATCTCCTTCAAGATCGTCTACATCTTGCAACCTTGGTAATGCTGAACCTGTAGGTGTGATGTTCCTAAACACATAAGGGCCATCTTCTAGTGCTTTGAGAAGCCACTTTCAGTTTTCCCTCTTGCGATTAAGAAATCATTTGAATCTACTCGCCCATGGTATGTAACTACCCCTTTTAAGCATGGGTGGCCTAGTCTCAGAACCGGCTTCAGTGAGAGATTGTTAGAATGTTTTGGATGTCGACATGTCTTAAGATTCAAAGATTAGATCTTTTTAGACGAATATAAGTGAGATTTGTGAGAAAATATCCAAACTCGGTAACAGTAGTCAAATTTGGTAACACTTTTCACGTATCTGTAAACGAATACCCTTCTCGAACAGTACACTAACAAACTCAGAAATCTTCAAATACTAAATTCGGTAATCTACAAACTACTCAAACTCGGTAACAATATTCACTATAAACTCGGTAAACCTAACTTGTTAAATTCTAACAGTTATGACCTACTAATAACCACAAATTCGATGAAACCGAATTTTATGATGACTAGATAATCCAAGTGTTCTAGAAAATTCAAATTCGATAAAACCGAATTTTGATTACCGAGTTTTAGTAAATCTTGAGCAATCAATTTTTAACATTTCAAAACTCGATAAAACCGTGAAATAAAAGTGTAAAATGACTTGTAAAGCTTATTACCGATTTTTGACTTAGTAACATTCCCTATATCACAAATTCGATGGAACCGAATTTGTGAATCTTAACAAATTCGATAATACCGAGTTTAATACTGAATTCCTAATAAACGACTTTTGATAGAACCAAAAGATCGAATATATCTATTACACTGATGTTTCGTACTGAAATTGCTAAATTTTCAAGAACAAATGTTCCTAAACACAAAACCACTCTACCGAGAATACAAAGCTTCTACCGAAAATCAAATCCACGCGTCCAAGAATGAAATGAACAGTTCCGAGAGCACAATAACGTCCAATATCTCAAAATTACAGCCAAAATCAATCTCGAAACCTCAATAGTATTTACTGAATTCGTAAACCACCAATTCTTGATTCTCGATCGAACAAAAACATGCACAAATCGAACACTCTACTTCTCTATTGGCGATTGATACCACTTGTTAGGTCACATGAATCTTGAATCAATCATATCAACATGCAAGATTAGAGAGAATGAGAGTAAGCGAAGGGAAAATTCAAATATTATTATGGAGGGAAAATTAAGAGTTGGTTACAAGATCATTACCCTCTAATGAAGATTAGAGGACTATTTATAGGCAAAGGGAGGGAGGCTTCCCTTCCTTATTTTCTAACTTTACAATAATAGTCCCTAGACTTTGGATATTATGCTATTTAATACTTAAAGCATAATAATCCTTATTACAAGCTATATTAAACTAAACAAAATAAAGTCTAATATCAAAATATAATAAAACCACATAATCGATACTTTTCCATAAACCTAACAATCTCCCCCTAAGGGTCGATTATTCTGGGCGTTCCCTCCTTGGTCCAAGTGGTCTTCCATTCACGTACATCTCCCATCTTCTCATTTGATCTCGATAATTCAATCGAACTTCAATCTCTTCTTCAAACAACTTAAGAAACTCAACTTCATCATTTGTGAGTTCTTTTTGCACATAGCCATACTTGACATCATTATAATAACTCTTTAGTCCTTCAAGCGTTCTTCTCAGTGTTGCATCACAAAACTTATGTATCTCTGAAGGTCTCATCACCCTTTTCTCTTTCTTGCTATTAGTGTAAATGATTCCATGTACGGGCTCATAGACAATAGAAAACACATCATATTCTTCAATTCCTGGGAATGTAATTGTTGGTGCAGTGAGATTAATCTTCTGTTGATAGCTTTCGATTCCAAGTTGAAAATCGTGCACTCTTTCCCATATCACTGAACTCCTGATGAACACTGATAGAGACCATAGCAATCCTGTATTAGCATAATCAGGTACCTTGTTATTCATGATCAGCAGATACATGTCTTCAATGTCATTCTTATTGAGGTTCTTGTAATCTGGCTCGGTTATTGACACTATGCAATCATTAGCTCTTCTTGCCACAATCTCTGTGATAAACTTATGTTCATGACCCAATTCCCAGAATGTCTTGATGACTTGAACGATCTTAGAGTTTGAATAGATCTCTTCCTTCGGTCTTCCAGGTTCTTTCTGTCTCCTTATGTAGAAGATCTTCGCATGAGGATTCTTCCAGTTTTCAACACCATATCTTGCATAAGGATTAAACTTCTTTATACACTTATTAACCCATCTGGAAGTCCGTTCTTCAATATCATCATCATTGAAGACAATTGCTGGAAATTTATGAAGTGACAAAACAATCTTTTCAGGACCTGAATTTCCTTTCTTCAAGTACAAAAGGTCTTGATTGATCAGAGAGAGTGCTGGAGCTTCAGGATCTCTTTGACAGCTTTGAACTAATTGTGTGATCTTTCGTGGATGTGGAGAGACAAGAATTTCCTTTCTGCTTTCCCAAACAATGTCACTTTGCAAGAAATTCTTCATCTGATCAATGTGATACTGATGTTCATCTCCTGAAGTACATCTTTGTCTTAGCATCTCATCCGCCATCTTCTTCAATTTAGCTTCATCAATTGTCAAAGATATCTCTTCCATGATGTCTTGTGATACTTGCTTAGTTGGAATCTCATCATCATCAGAAGCATAAGAGTCAGTCCAGAAATCAAACTCATCATTTTGTTCTTGATTACCTAAAGTAGAAGGACCTGGTTCCTCTACATTATCTTGTCCAGACGATGACTCTCCAGATACATATGCTTCATACTTCGATGTCTTCTGCCTCTTTGCACTATTCTCCCCCTCAGGATGAGCATCATCATGAGGATCGTCCTGATCTCTTGAGCGAACTGTAGAAGGTTTATAAGCAGTATGTGGTACCTGAGTCTTCTTAAACTTCATCTGGAGAGCCAACCAGATTGCTATGTCTTGTTGTTGTAACAGAGGACCAGCCTTCATAGCAAGGTACAATTGATGTTGTTGTTCTGGAACAGAGGATGATTGAACCTGTGCCGGATGAACATGAAGAATATGACCTGACATGTAACTGCGTACAGATGCATCAACTAAAGAAGGAATAGCATTGTCAATTGCATTTTGAATTTGTGATGATATATGTGCCTGCATCCGCCTACGTTCTTGCAAGATAGCTTTGGAAATTAATCTTTCCGTCTCTTCTTTAGTCGTTTTCCTTTCCAGAATCAACCCTTCTACAAGATACACAGGAACTTGATCTCGAACTTGCGCAGGAACTTCCTTCTTAACTTGCTCCGTTACTTTCTCTTTCACCAACGAGGGTAGCGTTTCCATCATGACATCATGAAGATTATCAGCAAGTTGATCGCTTGATGTCCGTGGCATGAACCTTTTCTTAAGATATGCAAATAAGTAACCATATCGTCCCTGTAATTCATGAAAGAAAGTCTTGTATCTTTTGAATCGATTGGGTTTTGCCTTGATCAATGATAGAAGACGATTGGTTTTTGTTAACTTTGGTGCAAATGAACCTGATGATGGTGTAGGATGAGTAACCGTCAATTCCTAGAGTTTCTCGGTATCCAAAGATACGAGAGTAGAGAGATTCCTAGGTGATCTAGTTGGTGAGGGAATTGGTGAAATCCTAGACTCCTCTACATTCTTCCCTTTTACCCATCTCCTTATCACACACACATTATCAGTTATATCAACTTCTCAATAATCACATTTACATGTATGAACAAAATGGTAACATCTACCATTGGAGTCTCTTTAAACCTGGTTCCACCTCCGTGTCCTTGTATCTCTCCTCCTAGTTCCTAAACAATCTCTACCTCCGGACGTTCCTTATCACCCTGGCTCTAACCTATGCGCCGTGAATAGATGGTCATCATGCCCTAGGGGGTGAACTTCAACAAACATTCTCAGGATCTTTCCACAAGCGTCTCATCTCCTTAGCTGCCCAAGTCTCGTATACCGGAGGCCACATTTTTCTCTTGCTTCTTGTTCATCATGACTCTGTGTGCACAGCAAACTTACTTGAATCGGTGTCCTTGTAAAATCTCTCATCATCTATTCTGCTAATGCGACTGGAACAGGTGGTGTATAGACGTGCAGATTTGCCTTGACGGTAATGCGAAAAACGGATCATAGTTGATCGATTTAGGAACACCTTGACTCCGCTGTCTCTGTAGCAGGGTTAGTTGCATAGGGTGCAAGGTGTCCTAGCGTTCCCAGGTTAGACTCCAGTCGGTTTAAACTGAGTTAAGAACATCTAGCCCAAACACCTCTGCATACATCTTATAATGCTCCGTAAGCTTCATCTCATCATGTGATCCATCCATGCTATATATCAACCAAACTTGTTCTAGTTTTCCTTCAAATTGAAAGATATTCTTCATAATATCATCATCTTGAAGATTGTGATAGCAACTCGAGCACATCAGAAGCATGGCAATACTTTTGAATACAATTGAGGAGTTAGGAACAAATAATTCTTTGACATTTTTGTCTTTTTTCTCTCTGTCTGTTTTTACATGTTGCTGGCAAATTCTTTATGAACATATTTTTGATCAGTTTTTTGCTCATGGCTCGTTCTTGCTTTTTCTAGTCACATGCCCATACGCTTAATTCGTTATTCTTTTTATTTACATTTTTGAGTGATATGGCATTTGCTTTTTTCGAACACACTTTGATTTGCTTTTTCGCGTATGATTTAGCTCTCAACTTTCTGTTTTTAGAATATCCTCACCAGAAAATCATTGTGACATGATACTCTCTTAAGAAGATGATAGATTTCTCTTTTGGATTTGAATCAAAGAACACAGTTAAGAAGAATTCAAGAGAAATCGCTTCAACTTCTTAAAAATTGTTTTAAGTAAAGAGTATCATTTTGACACAATAACAGATATTGAGAACTTTTCAAAAATCATGGACAAAACTTTCATGATGTTGATAATAATAGAAAATAATGGTAATCACGAAACCCACAACTAATAGGACAAACAAGTCCACTGAGTCCCATTCTGTTCATTGCAGAAAAACGGCCGAGTACCAGACATGACTTATCGCAACTTAACCAATTAGATTTTGAAAATTAACATATTCAAGTTATAAAAACTTGATTCTTTCACATTTAAATTGAATACATACACATCTAATTCAATAATTGAATGGACACTAAGTCACTCAATCCTCATTCTGTTCAATGCAGAAAACGGTCGAAACCGGACATGACTTAGTCCACTTAAACAATTGACGATAGATAAATGATCCATAGCATAGAATTCATGAAAACATGTTTTCATTGCCAAAATAATTATTCCAGATTTGCAGCACACAAGAAACTAATAGTTTTGTATTTCACAGACATTCACACAATAAGCATTACAATCATGACGCAACAACATTATTACATATACGAAACGCTTTCACAAAACCACAAACAATTAAACTGATTTTCACCATTAAGCTTTACTAAGTTTTGACTTTTGTTGACTACCAAGTTTGACCAGTTGACCTTTACGATTTGACAATAAAAGTTTAGTTTTTTCTGATTTCAAAAGTAATGACTTTTGTGTACCATAAACTACAATATCATCTAGTGTTTAAATCATTGAAAGATTATAACCTGTGCACAAAGAACTAAACTCGGTAAAATAACAGATTCGGTAATCATAACACAAACTCGGTAAACCTCATTTTTACCGAGTTCAAACTCGGTAATCCCAAATTACTCAAAAACACCTAAGACATATATATCCACTTTACGTTTGCGTAAGAAGTGAAAGTAACAATCGTTGTATAGAATTTAGATAGCGGTAAACACGGATTCAACTAAAACTCAGTAACAGGAATTCGTAAAAAAGAAAGTAAAAAATGAAAATTAAAAACTTAATAAGCCACCGAAAACAGTTTGGGAAAATTGACCTTTTTAGTCCTTACTTAATCTTTTAACGAAAACAGTAGAAAATTTACACATTTCAGTCCTTTACTTTAGCATTTCCAATTTTTTGTTTGTAATTTACACAAACTCCCCCTTAAACAAAAAATCTTTTCAAACACAACCCTTGAAATAAACAATTATGTAAAATTTCATAGTCCCCGGAAAAATGAAAAATGTTACATTTTCAACTAAAACTCCCCCTCGAAAATAAAACATTATTCCATTTTAGTCATCATGAGAGTTTATTATCAAAAACAAGTTGTAAATGAAAATTGTAAGAACTCCCCTTGGATTTCCCATGATTCCGAATTTTGCGATTTTTAAGGTTTAATAAGAAACTTGAATCATGAAACAAAAGAATTGTAATTCTTTAAAAAAAAAATTCATATTTTTTTTAAATAAGTTTCCAATTAATTATTTTTTTGAAATATTAATATATCATGATTGTGATGTATGATCTTTTCACGAAGATAACTTTGTCAGGACATTTCCAACTGAGCGTGAGTCATACATCTCATACCACTGCATGAACAGATACTCAAAAGCGTTCTTTTTAAGAAGCGCTCTTAGTAAATAGTATCCGTAGTTGGTATTCTTTCCGACAAAGTAAAATTTCCCACAGTACCCCACTCACGTTTCTTAATCAAATAATACAGATTAATGTTCTTTGTCTTAAATGTAGGACTGGCTTTGCATGAAATAGCATGGCACTCTTGGAATCACAATACATCGGAATCCGATTTTACATATAACCCATAGTCAGCAGTTTGAGTAGGCAGCCATATCACATGAGCACAAAAGCAGACATGAAACATATACACTTCTGCAGTAACATCGCAGGTACAATCTGTTTTTTGAACTCTAACTCACAGCATTCTCCCCTAAAAATTGCATCCTCTTGATTCTTTTACAAATCATCTTAACAACCCTGCAATGGTTCCGCATCTGATAGGCAAATAGTTCAAAACGAGAATCCTTCGGTATCCATATGCCCATGTTTTAGGACTGTCATAGGACCGGAAATTCCTCGACCTCTTGAGGTGTTTGACCATTGGTCGTGCTGATAACGTGCACATACAAACAGTAGCAAAGGCATGTTTGGTCGACTGTTGTTAGATACAAAAGCCCTCCTACATACGACGAAAAGTCCTTGATCAGTAGCGAGTGCCTATGTAAATCTGCATCCAGACTCTCAGTTGCCATAGTGTGTGCTCATTGAACACCTTCAACTAGACGCATGTTTTCTTTAACACTCTAATGCAATATTGTGACCGGCTTATGAATATGCCACGGGGAGATTGATGAACTTGAAGTCCAAGAAAGAACTTTAGTTCACCCATCATCGACATTTCAAAAAAAATTCATTAAGTTTGCAAATCTTTTTGAAAAATCTAGATTTGTTGATCCAAAAATAATGTCATCAACATTAACTTGAAGCAAGTATATATGTCTTCCCCGTGACGTCTAGTAAACAAATTAGGGTCAATTAAACTTTAATTGAACCCGTGTTTAATTTAGAAAAAAGAAAGACAGTTTGTACATACCCATGTACGAGTAGCCTTGCTTAAGATCCGCATAAGCTTTGTCAACCTGTAGACGAGATTTGGAAATTCAAATCAATAAACCCTTCAGGTTGCTGACATAAACTATCTTCTTTCAAAGGACCATTGAGAAAGGTCCGTTTTGACAATCCATTTTGTAAAGATAGTGATATATCATATGAGCAGCAAACAATGAAACATCCGAACAGCCTCAATACAGGCCAAAACAAGAGCAAATGACTCCTCAAATCAATGCCTTCTTCTTGCTTATAACCTATATCCACAAACAGTATTTGTATCCGAACCACAATATTATCTCATACACTTATACTTCAAAGCCCATTGAGAGTGATAATGGTAGAATTCCACATATCACTTTATGCTTAAAAAGGCCAATTCAACCAAAAACGGATCAAAAATGGCAAAAATGGCTTGTATCTGAGTTTTAAGGTGCAGGTATGGATATGTCCAATATTGCAAGAAAACGTCAAAAACGGACACGAAACGGATGAGTGATTCAAGAATGCTAAAAGAAAATCAAACCCCCCCCCCCCGAAGCCAAGAGATATGCCCCTCATCCTTCTACAAACAACTGCAGCAAACCACCTTCAAATCAAAACACCAATCCCATTTGTTTTATAAAATTCAAGGGTTGATTCTGCAATTTATGAAAGTGTTTTAAAAGGCCTGAAAAGGTCAAGCCCAACTACAAGGCCCTAAGTGTAATTTTCCCTATCCGTTATAAAAATGCGGCGGGTCGCGTCCGGGGTCAAATAAACCCATGGATCCCCAATCGACCAATGAGAGTTCAACCCCCAACCCGACCTAACCCGACCCTACCCTACTTTACCCGGTTAAACTATAAACCTCTTTACACTTACTGTTCATTCATTTTTTACCCAAATGCGATCAAAACTCACACACACACTCGAACACTCAAGAACACATGAACCCTAGTTAACAATTCCTTTCATCCCACCTAAATTAACCTTAGGGTTAATACTCCTCTCACAACCCTTAACCCATCTGTCACTATCAATTAAATCCCCAACCCAATCCACCCTGGCAGAATCTAAGGAAAGAGTGGGTGAGTACGTGTGTGAGTGTTTACACTCACATAACTAACACACTCTATATCCACGTCAATGATCCGGGTGCACACATATTAATCTAACGATTGAGATATAAGATCAAGGAGAGAGAGATGATTGAAGGGTCAAGATGAAGAAGATTGAAGGATCTAGAAGAAGGAGGTGAGCTCAAGCTTCGGGTATAAATACCCCTCAATCCAACAGTTAAGAGATAGAATTTTTAGGGTTTGATTTTCATGTAATTTTCAAAGTTTTTCTTTGAAATGTAATTTTTAATTTAAAGTATATTTGTTTCACGATAAAGTAAGAATTTGAATTTGCAGTTAATAAAAATATTATTTCTAAAAATTTTTTGTCTCAATTTACATTTTGTCGAAAACTTATTTGTGTATGTGTTCATGAAGACCATGGAGCTTTTGGAATAGGTTGGCGTGCTGAGACATCCAAGGTTTTTTTAATTCTAAGGGTTAGCATATAGGATAGATTAGGTTATTATTGATTCGAGATTGAGCTTAAGTGAATAAGCCATAAGCTCCCACTTAGCTTATTGTGGGTTCCTGTTCATGCTGGAAACACCAAGGTACACACTATTTAGGTTTTACATTTGTCCTTTTTCTGTTTTCTTGATAAGCTGTTGATTATTTGAACTAGTAATCTGTTGCATAGGAGTTGAATAAGCTGTTTGGATTTGATAAATAGTTTGATTAAGAATCTGTCAAGTGACTTGACTTTGCTTTGTTTACTTTGTTTTGAGAGGTAGATTATTAAGTTGCTAAAGCTTATAAGCTAATAAGCTTATACAGCTTATTTCAAATAAAGTTAAGTAGAGGATTTTTATAAAAGATTCTTAAAAAAGTTAAAGGGTAATAAGCTGTTTTAAAATAAAAAAAAAGGATGTTGAGTGTTAGAAGTTAGGGAGTTCAGGGGTCATTTCTGTCCTTCTTTAAAGTTCTGTTAGTTAAAAATTTGCATAGTTAGTCCTTGTTAAAAGCACAGTTAGTCCTTAGTTAATTACACAGTTAGTCCTTAGTTAATTACATAGTTAGTCCTTCGTTAGTTTAATTGTTAGTATAGTTAGTCCCAAGTCCAGGGGCTATTTCTGTCAATAGGTCAAACTTTGTGTTTTTCATAAAACTTTAATATTAGGCCGCCTACCCTCAACTTTGATTTGTGTCACTTTCAACCCATGATGTTTGCAGCTTACACTTTTAGTAATAGAAATAGTTTTATATAATACTAAATAGTTTTTTTTAAATACTTAAATAGTTAAAATTAACTCAATAAAAATTAGGGCTTTTAATAAAATAATTTTCTGATTATTCTTTTTATAAAAATATTTTTATATAATTTTTAGTTTAAAGCTTTATATTTTTTAAAAATTAATTTTCGAATTTAGTTTTAAACATTTAATTTTCAAGACCGTTTAGTTTTTTTAATTTTCAACTTTATATTTTAAAATTAATCTTTTAAATAGAAAAATTAGTAATAAAAAAATGTTTTTCTCATCTTTTTAAGTAATTTAGAGTTAATTTCTTTTTTATAAAGATTTTTTCTTATTTTTTATCAAAATTTAATTCTATTTAATTCAAAAAAAAAATCCGAAAAGCCCTTAAAAAAATATTTTTTTTTTCTAAAATTTTCTTTAGCCTTAATTTAGGTTTAGGAATCTAGTTTACAACTTTAAGATTTAAATTGATTTTGTTTCAATTAAATGGCGCATGTTATTTACCTTCGTAATTATTTTAACTTAGTTAATTAGATGTTTAAATTGTGCCTTTACTTTTAGTATGAGTAATCAAAATTTTCTTTGCTTACATTCAAAACCAGGATCCCTAACCTAAACGTGGTTTCAATTCACTAGTCATTGGGATACCGACCCGAGGTGATCATACTTGCCCTGGTTTAATAGTAATATTTTATATTATATTATATATATATTTTTGAGAGTGAATTTTATCAAGGGTAACTTGGTAACTTTCTTAATTACTCTCGGGATTATATTTTTATGATATATTCTATAGTATAATAAACTGCAATCAGTTTTTGGCGCCGCTGCCGGGGATTATGTATAAACGTTTACGATATGTTTTGTCGATTTGGTTTGAAGATCCTTTCGTCCTCGAAAGTTAAATTTTTGTCATAAATCCAAAAATCCAAAAAAAATAAATAAAATATAAAAAGTAAAAAATATATTTTCCTTTTCTTTTTAGTATAAGTAAAAGATAAAAAAAATAGAAAAATCAAAAATATAAAAAAATTGTCTTAATTCAGAAAATAAAAAAAACAAAGTTGGTAACCGAACACCAACAAATAATATCTTCCATTGAGATATTATCATTTCAATTTCCGGTGAACTTGCAATTGTTTCCCAATTCGTAAATCAAAGAATTTAACACTGCCTTTTGTGCACTACGACTACGGCTCACCATGAAAGCAATTTTCCAAGAGCTACCGAGAAGCAGTTGAATATTTAGTGTTAAGTCTCTATCGGTAACCGTTTTAAATTCATTGCTAAAAAAAAAAATAGTGTAAAGTTTTGCTTTTTAATGTTAGTTTTCTTTTATCGGCACACGAACGCATCTCGTAGACGTCGTCCAACAACAAACTTTTCCGTTTTGAAAATTATTGATTTCGAAGAACCAATTGTTGGAAACACACCGTGTGTTCAATGGCCGACAATCGAAACGATGGCTCAAAATGTTAACAACACCCAACGAGGGTTATGAAGAAGCAATAGTGGTCCCCACCGAACAAGTGCCAACAATTTGAGCTTATGCAACCGATAATCAATCTTGTGCAAAGCTACCAGATTAACGGGTAGACAATATCCCCACATCATCTTCGATTTTTTTAATAAGGTCACATCAACGTTTAGACATCCAGAGTACCGAAGAACTGACAGTTAAGATTATGCTTTTCCCGTTTTCCAAGACGGTGAAGCCCGAGATTGGTTAGACAAAGAACCACCAAGATCCAATTCTCACGTGGGACGAACCTTGTTCAAAATTCATAAACAAATACTTTCCACCTTCAAAAACCACTTACTAACTAAAAATGAGATCATAACCTTTTACAAAAACCAAACGAAGCCTTTAACGAAGAATGGGAACGTTTTAAAGGACTCCTTCTGTCAATGTCACACCATGGCTTTTCCGGAACTCCCAACCAACACGATACTTTTTACAACTCTTAGAATTCAAACGATCAAGATCCTTAGATTCTGCAGCAGGTTTGCAATTTCTTAACAAGATGCCCTCAAAAGAAGCTCAGCAATATATTGAAAGCAAGTCCAAAAGTTTCGTTACTCAAGAAGTCGTGCTAAGACTCAAGAGTGAGTACGATGCGTCCTCTTTCGAATTCTTCATCATCTAAACATTATCATTCGATAAGCAACAAATAGCCGCTTCTCTCGAGGATAAGATGACTATCAAGATGAACCAAAAGTGAATCAAATGAAAGCTTTAGTTGTTACTACTCCTGCACCCGTCAAAGCAGTTGAGGAAGTATGTGTCACTTGTGGACAAATCACCATTGTTAACTCTTTGTCCGTTGCTCAGGTGGAAACGATTTTCCATTTTTCAAGACAATAACAACAATTTCAACAAACCGCAGCCATTGGTAATTTTCTCCAAAGAAACCAACCTTCCAATTTGGCAAGTCAAATGAGACCACCGGGTTTCAATCAACCGAATGTCCAAACCAACCAAAACCGTTATCAAGGAACCAATTCTAATTTCAACCAAAACCGTGGAGGAAACTTTAATCAAAACCGTCCAAACAACCAAACTCAAAATCAAGTTTATCAAGCTCCACCATACCAAACACCAACCAATCAACCACAAATCAATCAAGTTTTACCTCCAACAAATAGTGTGTCTAAAACGGAATTTGAGAATTATTCTAAAGCTAATGATGCGAACATGAATAATTTGCAAATGAAGTTGGATAATTTTCAAAATGATTTTCAAAGAGTTTACAATGAGTCTCAAAAGAAGCAAGATGATTTTCAGAAAATGATGCTCGGTTTCATGCAAAACTATCACACAAACCAACCTTCAAGTTCAAGTTCTTTACCAAGCAATACCATTCCAAACCCAAGAAATGAAGCCAAGGCAATTACAACTCGTAGTGGTGTTTCATACGATGGACCTCCAATTCCACCGCCGGTGGTGGAAAAGGAAAGTGAGGTGACAAAGGATACGGAGCTACCGAGCACCGAAGACATCCAACCTCCTCCATTCGTCCATGAACAAACCAAAGACAAAGAACCAATCAAAGAGCCTTCTTTCGTTGCCAACAAAACCAAACCTAATTTGCCTTACCCATCAAGACTCAACAAAGAAAAGATTCGTGAAAAGGATGATATCCTTGCTTCAAAGTTTATGGAAATCTTCCGTAATCTTCACTTTGAAGCTACGTTTTGCGGTTGCTCTCATTTCATATGCTCAAAAGTTTGCTCCGATGTTTCAAAAAGAGCTACAATAACAATGACAAGTTGATCGCATTACCAAAAACGTTTGATAAAATTTATAGTGCAGTTGTCCTTAAATAGCTATCAAGAAAAGCTAGGTGACCCCGGTCGAATTTTCATTCCTCTCGTGATTTTTCAGAGTTCGATAGTTACTTAGCCTCCTTGCGATTTAGGTGTTTAGTATCATCTCATGCCTTTATCCATTTGGAAAAATAAATGCTTACTACTCTAGGCTAACCGAAAATGAATGGTATTATAATTAGCCGACCGTACAATTTCCAAACCAACCGGTGTAGCTGAAAATGTTTTTGTAAAGATAGGGGAAATTTTTACTTTCCCGACGATTTGTGGTTCTAAGATTTTATAGACCGGTTCCTCGAGTACCTTGTTTTCGGGGGGTCCCTTTTTAGGACAGCTCATGCTTTAATCTCGATGGTTTACGAAGGAGATTACTATTATGGATGATGATTCAATCGTTAACCCTTAATGTTTGTGATGCACCATCCATTTCATACAACAATCTTCGAATCATTGGAGAAGGTTGATCTAAATCGATGTTATTGTGAAGAAATACTCACTAGAAGTACTTGGATTTTTCCGAATTTCCGCATTGCTTACAACATCCATCTCCCATTACTTCGAATCCGATTGTTTCTACTTCTCTCAACACTGTACTCCGTTTGATGAAAGTGATTTTCTACTCTTTGAAGAGGCCGATGCTTTCATAGCAATCGATGATGAACCAGTTTCACCAGTTTTCAATGCTACGTACTATGATCCCGAGGGTGACATTCTCATTCTCGAGGCACTTCTCAACAATGATCCGTTACCTCAACCAAACCAAGGAGATTACTTACCCGGAATTCAAAAAGATCTCAAAGTTGTCGAACCAAAGAAGTCTTCAGTTGAATATGCTACTTCTTATGAACCAAAAGATAAAATTCCCGAAGTCGAGCTTAAAGAGTTACCTCCGCATCTCGAGTATGCGTTCTTAGAGGAAAATAACAAGCTTCCAGTCATAATTTCAAAAGATTTGAGCCAAGAAGAAAAGACCTCACTCATTAATGTTTTGAAAAATCGAAAACAAGCAATTGCTTGGAAACTTTCCGATATCAAAGGCATAGATCCAGAGTTTTGCTCACACAAAATCCTTTTAGAAGATGATTACCAACCTTCAGTCCAACATCAAAGGAGGGTTAACCCTTAAAATCCATGACGTATCAAGAAAGACTCAAGAAGTAGAAAATTCTTGACACAGGATTGATTTATCCACATTCGGATAGTACAGGGTTAGTCAGTCATTGTGTGCCTAAAAACGGTGGTATGACCGTTGTCACCAAATGAAGAAACTGATGGTGCCTACAAGTCTAGTCAGGGTGGAGAGTTTAGTTCGATTATCGAAGTTAAACGAAAGCAACTTTGTAAAGACCATTTTCCGTTACCATTCTGGACCAGGATGTTAGTGCGATTAGCCGGCAATGAGTTTTATTGTTTCTCTAGTGGTTTTTCAGGGGTCTTTCCAAATTCCCATTGAACCTAAAGATCAGGGAAAAAACTACTTTTACGTGCCCATACGGAAACTTTGCGTACGTCGTATTTGCCATTCGGATTGTGCAATGCACCCGGAACTTTCCAACGATGTATGATGGCCATTTTTCACGATATGATAGAGAAACAATGGAAGTTTTTATGGACGATTTTTCAGTTTTTGGAGATTCTTTTTCCTCGTGTCTTGCCAATTTAGATAGAATTGCTTAAAAGTGTGTGAAGGACACCAAATTTAGTAACAACCCCTGTGTTTTTCAAGTCTTCGACGAAAGTCAATAAATGTCTAGTCAACTTTTAGTTTTGTAACTGCGTATGCTTGTATTTCATGAATTAAGTATAAATAGCGTTAGCACTAAAAAAATTAGCCGTTCAATTGTAAACGGGCCATCAAAACAAATTAAATGTTTACATCAAGCAAGGGATATATAATTATTTTAATGAAAAATTATCAACTGTGTTCATTTTAATTTTATCGGATACGTAAAGTGTATACCGTTTCGCGATAAATTGCCGTTTAGGCACTCCCGGATCCACGAAAAACTTTCTACGCATGAACAAATTCCCACTTTTATACCCAATATAATAAATAGGTACTTAAAAATTCATATCTATCTTGTTTTGCCGAAATACATTTAAACATGTATGAAATATATACATAATAATTTTGATATGTTTACAAACTTGGTCAATGAACACCTACTGCTTAATGATGCACCATACCTAGCTTACTTGACCTAAGGACCATCCCTAAAGACCATACCATGTTCATTGACTATCTATTGCACCTTTTTGACTAGCTTAAACAACAATATAATGCAAAGTAACATTCAAGAGATAAACACATAGAACACAATATCTGGTAATATATTACATAAACTTCCTCTCTGTCTCTCCATATGCTACGGCCACAATGCAATTTTACACCAACAAACCCATATCAAATTTTCTACCAACCATTCCCTTTTTATTACACATATTATAAGTTATTCTAAGGTATAATCAAGCATTGGCTATGCATTCAAGTATTAATAAATGTGAAAGAAAGCTAGGGTTCTATTAAGAAAAGCTAGGGTTTCTTTGTGCAAGCTTTGGTTTTGTGACTAAACAAGGGTTTATCACTTAATTATCATCATCATCATTCATCATAAGGTCCACTTTAAACCTTTATGCCTTCATTTTATAAGTTTTTATGCTTATTGTTATTCTATTTAGCTTATATCACCATTTAGGTTTTAATCATGAAAATGAGGTTTTCACTTGAAATGATCATATGGGTGACTTTTATATATGTGGTGTTATTACATATATCATGTTAAAAGTGGTGGTAAAATGTTGTATCATATGGTTTTGAAGTAAACATGATTATGAGTAAATTAGGGTTTTCATAACTTCATAATATGTTTCAACTTAAAGAAATACATAAGACATGTTAATATTGATTATGGACTTTTAATCATGTTAATATAACACTAAAATAAGTTCATATGGAAAGAAATACAATTGTACACACTTGGTTATGTGTAAAAATGATTATTTAGAAAACTAGTAAATTAAGTTTACTTAAGTAATGTTATGGTTTTAAAATAGATTAATGGATTTGTTGACATAAGTAACTTGGACACATAAGGACTATTATGGACAAATGAGACATCATATATGTATGATTTATAAAGTATATGATATATGAGACTTGTGGTAAAATACAAAAGTAATAAAGTATAAAGAAAAGATCATAAATGGACTTAACTAACAAGCATAAACATTCTGTCCCAAATTCGGATTTTTACATATTTATTTTATATTTTTATAAGATAATACATTTCACGACGATTCCGAAAAAGTAAGAAACTTGTTAAACGGATTAATAACGAAAAAGTTACGTTAAAAACGAGTTATACGTTAATAAACGAAGTCGTAAAGGAATTTTTATAAAAACATTTTTATAAAAATCTCAAACAGCAAGGGTTAGTATTTTTAACAAATAATACATATTTTTAGGATTCCAAAATGATAAGAATCGTAATTTTTCAATTAATAACGAACGAGTTATGAATTTCGCGAGTTTACGACAATTAATACTTTTATAAAACTATTTTTATAAAAGTTACTATTCATGACAGAAAGTTATATTTTTGTGAAACCTCACAAATATATATAGAACTTTCAAATACGAGAACGTCCTCGAAAGAATCGTTAAAAACGGAGCTATAACGAATAAAATACGACATTTACGGGTTTTACGACGACAAATACGATTTTTATAAAGCTCACGTCTGATGTGAACATAAACATTACTGTTCACCAGTAAGGTTTCCGAAATTCAAAAATGTCAATTAGGATAACCTCTTCATAGATACGAAAAGAGACATAAGAAACGCGAGAAATCGGTTAAAACGCAAAGTTACTCCAGTTTTACTAACGGTAATTATAAACGTTTTAACCAATTAAACACAATTTTACCAAAACCATTAGTTGGTGATTGAGCTATATAGAATATTATGTGGTTATCAAAGTACTATATTACTAGGGAGTTTCATAATGAGGCCTCTTCGGATGGCGTTTCGACGAGTTGTTGAATTTACGATTTAAAGTGTCCTAACTCCTCGAACGTCATGTCATGACCTCTTTAATTATGATAGCCCGAACGATAGTACGATGTAACAACTATTATATTAATATTCAATTTGTTTAGACTAAGTACTCAGTACTTACACGACCTTAATTTAATTAGGTTGCATTTGATCAATTCGCGTGGCGCGTTATTTGTGATACACTTAGCATTACTCACTCAAGGTGAGTTCATAGCCCCACGTTTTACATGCTTTTGTTTTACAAAGTTTTTGGGGTGAAAAACATGCAATGTTTTACAACTGGACACAAGTGGTTAAGTTTCATATTATGATTACATGTTGCCTAAGTAGCGATAACCCAATCTGAGCCCATTATCATGACTGTGAATTGTGAGCGCGATGTTATAGTAATAGATCTTATAGGTTTGACACACCCGTTCGGGTTAATATAGCTAATCACCATTGGAAACGAACGTATACCATGTCGAACATAGGATGTTGCGGGTTAGAACATCACCACGGGCAAACGGCCATTAATTTGGCATCCATACATGTCAAGCATCAGTGTCATGAGCTTAGAGCAACGTAATTACATTTATATGATATCTGCATCTGTTGCATTATCATACACTTGGGAGATCTTGTGGTCCTACAATATATGATTTTATCAAACTATGAATTCACAACATTATTGTTGACATTTTAAGAAATGTTTTTCAGGGATCAATAAGCACAAGGTGCATGGATACATTGGGGTTTTTGATTTTGTGATGCTTGCATTAAAGATTTTTCGCATTTTTTCATTTGTATCTGTTATGGGCTGAAAATCTTTAGTATTTTGATTAATGGTAAAAAAAAATATTCTTTTTATTAAAAAGGTGAACTGTTAAGCTACGGGCTTTTGTAACAATGACCTTTTTGTTAAATCCAATGTATCCGTTTTCAAACGACTTTTGGTCGTTCTATATACTCTTGTGTTGTTGATTCATGAAGTAAACACGCCCCCGGAACCATATTCCGCTGGCGACTCCAATTTGGGGTGTTTCAATAAATCATGTCTTGTAAAGATATCTCATCAGCTTTTTTCTGCTATTGTGCACTGGAACATGTGGTGTTAGTCGTGCAGATTGCCTTGACGGTAATCGAAAACGGATCACAGTTGATCGTTTTTGAACACTTGACTCAGCTGGCTCCATACAGGGGTTAGGTGACCTAGGGCGCTAGTTGTCCTATGTGTTCCCTGGGTAGACTCAGTCGGCTGTGACTGAGTCAGAGGAACATCTAGCCCAAACACCTCTACATACATCTTATAATGCTCCGTTAGCTTCATCTCATCTGTGATCATCCATGCTGGTATCCGCATCCCAACCTTGTTCTTGTTTCTTCTTAAAAAAAAAAAAAAAAAAAAAGAAATTGAACGAATTCTTACATAATATCATCATCTTGAAGATTGTGATAAGCATCTCGAGCACGTCTTGAAATTCAGGAAAGATAGTCATATAATGGCTGATGATTGATCTTCGAAAATCTTAGGTAAAGGATCGAAATTGGCATGATATGAAGCGAATTAGTAAAATTGCCTTCCACATTAACTCTGCATAATCCACATGAATGTTATTAACAAAGCAGTATAACATTTGCATTATCTGCAACGGCGGTTGGTCCCATCCCGTAACACGTGTAGTCAAGCACTTGGAGAATATCTTGCATAACGTCTGCCAAGGCTGTAGAAGACCAGGTATCTTGAAATTAGACACAGTCTTGAGTTCCATTGTAAATCCCAACACTTGTTTGTAAAATGGAACCATATCAGAGAATGATGGTGGTGGCACAAACGAAGCATGATTGTTATCATTTGCTTGCGGAAGATGAAAGATTGTTCTGAAGTCATCCAGAGTAAATGTAAGCTCTTTTCTATCCAGCAGGAACTTGAGTCGATGCTTTGATCCGTCTTCTTCAAATTACTAGAACTGTGCGATTATAAATCCAAGTTATCATATGCGAAGCGCAATGCTGAACGTACCGGATGATTCGGTAATAAGTATTCAATCAGAATCTTGCATTCTAATGGACATTGGCACATTTCTCCCAAGTCAAGCTCTTCTTATTTGCATCCATAAGGTCATATCGCTTGTTTGGAGGACACATTTCATCTTGATGAACATCAACTGCTTGTTGTCGTTGTTGGCCATGATTGCTAACCTGAGATGAATACAATTGAGGTGTTTAGGAAACAAAATAATTCTTTTGACATTTTTGTCTTTTTCCTCTCTGTCTGTTTTATATGTTCTGGCAATTCTTTTATTGAACATATTTTTGATCACCTTTGTTTCTCATGTGCTCGTTCTTGCTTTTTTCTAGCACAGCCATACGTTTTATTCAATTATTCCTTTGATTTACCAATTTTTTGGTGTGTTCAGCTGACATTTCTTTTTCGAACACCCCTTTTGATTTGCTGTTTTCGCTGTATGGATTTTAGCTCTCTCTTTCTGTTTTTAGAAATCCCTCACCAGAAATCTTTGTGACATATACACTCTCGAAGAAGGATGAAGAATTTTCTCTTTGATTTGAACCAAGACACAGTTATGAAAATTCAAAAGAAAACCTTAACTTCTTAAAATTGTTTTAAGAAAGAGTATCATTTGACGACAAAAACAGATATTTAGAGAACTTTCAAAAATCATGTTGACAAAAAAAATGTAATCACCAAACCTACAACTGAATGGACACTAAGTCACTCACTCCTCATTCTGTTTCATTGCAGAAAACGGCCGAAGCCGTAACATGACTTAGTCCACTTAAACAATTGAGATTTGAAATTAACATATTTATAAAAACTTTGATTCTTTCACATTTGATTATGAAGCCTAAACCATGAATACATACACATCTAATTCAATAATTGAATGGACACTAAGTCACTCACTCCTCATTCTGTTCAATGCAGAAAACGGTCGAAACCGGACATGACTTAGTCCACTTAAACAATTATGAATAGACATATATGATCCATAGCATAGAATTCATGAAAACTTGTTTCTTTGCCAAAATTATTTGTCAGATTTTGAGCACACTAGAAACTGATCGTTTTGTTTTTCACAAACATTCACACAATAAGCATTACAATCATGAAGCAACAACATTATTACATATACAAAACACTTTCACAAAACCCCAAACAATTAGACTGATTTTCACCATTAACCTTTACTGAGTTTGACTTTTGTTGACTACCGATTTTGACCAGTTGACCTTACTGATTTTGACTATTAGAAACAGATTCGGTAATTTACTACCGAATTTAATCAAAAGTCAATCCTAACCATTCTATGATCATTTTATGGCCTTAAGTAACTTTTTATACTAAATCTAAGCCTTATCTTTACACTAAACTCGATAAGTCACTTTCTACACTAAACTCAGTAGACTAACAAATTCGGTAAACCTCATTTTTACCGAGTTCAAACTCGGTAATCCCAAATTACTCAAAAACACCTAAAACATCTATATCCACTTACGTTTGAGTAAGAAGTGAATTTACAAGCGTTGTAATGAACTTAGAGAGCAAAAAACAAACTTTTACTCAAATTCGATAAAAGGATTCGGTAAAAAAGAAAATTAGAAAATGAAATAAAAATCCTTTATATAGCCACCGAAAACAGTTTGAAAGATTGACATTTTCAGTCCATGTACTTCACTTTTACCGAAAACTGTTGAAAAATTGTCACATTCAGTCCCTGTACTTGGTATTTACCGATTTTTGTTTATGAATTTACACAAACTCCCCCTTAAACAATGAATCTTTTCAAACACTCCCCCTTGAAATGACAATTATGTTAAATGCATAGTCCAAAAATGAAAAATTATTACTTTTTCAAATAAAACTCCCCCTTGAAAATATAACATATCCAAATTTTGAAGATGTTTGTGAATGAAAATTGTAAAAAACTCCCCCTTTGATCATGATTCCGTATTTTGCAATGTAAAAGATTTTAATAAGAAACTTGGAATCATGAAAAAAAAGATTGTAATTCTTTTTAAAATTTTTTTTTTTAAATATGTGTCAAATATTTTTGTTATATTTGAAAATTTTCAATTTTTTCTTTTGTTTTTGAAATATTTATGTACATGATTGTGATGTATGATCTTTTCACGAAGATGACTTTGTCAGACTTTCCAACTGAGTTGGAGTCATACATCTCATACCAACGCGATGAACTAGATACTCATAGCGTTCTTTTGGAAGCGCTTTAATAAATAGATCCGCTAGTTGGTATTCTGTTCCGACAAAGTAAATTTCCATAGTACCCCTCTCAACGTGTTCTTTAATAAAATGATACCGGATGTCAATGTGCTTTGTCTTAGAATGTTGGACTGGATTGCATGAAATAGCAATGGCACTCTTGGAATCACAATACATCGGAATCCGATTGTATTTAAATCCATAGTCAAGCAGTTGAGTACGCATCCATATCACTTGAGCACAGCATGCAGACAATGAAACATATTCAGCTTCTGCAGTAGACATCGCAGTACAATCTTGTTTCTTTGAACTCCAACTCACGAGCTTTCCACCTAAAAATTGCAATCCTCCTGATGTGCTTTTACAATCATCTTTACAACCTGCATGGTCCGCATCTGAATAGGCAATTAGTTCAAAACCAGAATCCTTCGGATACCATAGTCCCATGTTATAGGACTGTCTTAGGTACCGGAAGATCCGTTTGACCTCTTTGAGGTGTTTGACCGTAGGTCGTGCTTGATAACGTGCACATACAAAAGTAGCAAAGGCTATGTCTGGTCGACTGGCTGTTAGATACATAAGCCCTCCTATCATACGACGATAAGTCGTTTGATCAGTAGGAGTGCCTTGTAAATCAGCATCCAGTCTCTCTGTTGCCATAGGTGTGCTCATGGAGACACATTCATCTAGACCATGTTTCTTTAACAACTCTATTGCATATTGTGACTGACTTATGAATATGCCACGGGGAGATTGATGAACTTGAAGTCCAAGAAAGAACTTTAGTTCACCCATCATCGACATTTCAAAATTGTTTTTCATTAAGTTTGCAAATCTTTTTGAAAAATCTGGATTTGTTGATCCAAAAATAATGTCATCAACATATACTTGAACAAGTAATATGTCTCCCCCGTGACGTCTAGTAAACAAAGTTGGGTCAATTATACCTTTATTGAACCCGTGTTCAATTAGAAAAGAAGACAGTTTGTCATACCATGCACGAGGTGCTTGCTTAAGACCGTATAGAGCTTTTTTCAACCTGTAGACGTGATTTGGAAATTCAGAATCAATAAACCCTTCAGGTTGGCTGACATAAACTTCTTCTTTCAAAGGACCATTGAGAAAAGCCGTTTTGACATCCATTTGAAAGATAGTGATATTCATATGAGCAGCAAAAGCAATGAACATCCGAACAGCCTCAAGACGAGCAACAGGAGCAAATGACTCCTCAAAATCAATGCCTTCTTCTTGCTTATAACCTTTAGCCACAAGACGAGATTTGTTCCGAACCACAATATTTTCTGCATCACACTTATTCTTCCAAAGCCATTTGAGAGCAATAACATTCTTTCCTTCTGGTCGTGGAACCAATTCCCAAACTTGAAGTCTTTCAAATTGATTCAACTCATCTTGCATGGACTCAATCCAACTATGATCGGCCATAGCTTCTTTGATGTTCTTTGGTTCAATAGTGCTAACGGTTAATGCATACATGCAAACCTCAGAATCGGTATGTAGCCGTTGACGAGTCATAACAGGTTTGGATGGGTCACCAATAACTTGGTCTAGAGGATGATCTTTTGTCCAAATGTGAGTCGAGGGTTGTACTTGATGGAAATTCTGCACATTTGATGGTTCGAGATTCGTTGTAGATGACTCAATTTCCTCATGATTCAGAGAATCATATGGAACAAACTGTGTATTACCATCAAAATCAGCAGAATCTTCTTGATTGAATTCATCAGACTCTTGTAAAGAGATTGGAGAAGTTTGTTCGTCAGATGTTGTGACAACAGGAGGAGCCTCATGTGTGTCAACAATGATTGAAGATGTAGAAGGTGAGTCTTCTTGATCGTGAGTCGGTTGTGCAGCGGAATTGATGGTAGTATCAGAAGATTTCTGCTCAAAATAATCTTCAAACATTGGACCGAACAAATTATCCAAATCCTCTTTTGAAGGAGTATTCATTAAGTCATCTGATGAATTTTGATTATTAAATCGTTGAAGTTCGGGTTCTAAACAATCGTGTTCAGAAGCTATTGCTGTAAGCTCATCAAACTTGACATGAATAGTCTCCATAATCCTTTTGGTGCGACGGTTATAGATTCGAAAACCTCTTGATGTTTCCGAATAACCAATAAAAACCCCAATGTCTGCTTTAGGTTTCATTTTCCCAAGATCATCACGGTCATTTGTCGGATAACACAATGAGCCAAACACATGAAAATACTCAACATTTGGCTTTCGTCCACGTAACAGCTCATAAGGTGTTTTATTGTGTCGTGTGTTGATGATTGACCGGTTTTGAGTAAAACATGCTGTAGCAACTGCTTCAGCCAATAGAAATTCAGGTAACCTCGAAAAAATAAGCATTGTGCAAGCAGCCTCAACCAGAGTACGATTACGTCATTCTACTACTCCATTTTGCTGAGGTGTGCGAGCAATTGAAAATTGTTGCATAATGCCTAACTTTTCATAATAAGCTTTGAGAGTTGCATTCTTGAATTACAGATGCCATTAATAGTTGAATCTGCCAAAACTTTGGCTTTGTAATTCAATTAAGCTTGAGCAATGAATTTCTTGATGATCTTTGGAATTTCGTCTTTCGAACGAAGAAAATAAACCTACGTGAATCTAGAAAAATCAATCACTTACACAAAGAATATACGTTCTTTCCATTGACCGAGAGCAACACTCATTTGGACCGCACCAATCCATATGAATTAATTCTTCCAATTTGGAGTAATCACTTGGAAATCAATTTAGGGAGATGAGAAGCATTCTTCATGGCTTTTCCTCTTTCACAATCAGAACAAAGAATGAATCTTTCTCCATATTGAGAACTTTGGTAAACCGTCATACCAAGTCAAGTTTTGGTAAGATCGTGTTATGGTACCAAAATTAACATGTGACATTCGTACGATGCCATAACCAATACTTAGTTGAAGTTGCTTTGGAACATAGACAAATGGGGAAGAAGCAACCGAGGTCTGAAATGGAGATAGATAACAAAATTTGAATAGCGCTCCGCCTATGACAAATTCATCTCCTTCCAGATTTCGAACAAAACATGTTATGGAACGAAAAGCCACTTTCCAAATCTCCATTTACAATATTGTCCAACAACTAAAGAGATAGTGTACCAAGACCTTCAACATAATATACATGACAAATAGTGTAATATTTGCCATGTATATAATCACCATAGCCTTTAATAGCTCAATGTTGTTAATATGTCCCAAATCGAACAGTGTTCCCTATTAACTTTTCAAAACAAACGAAGTTTTCTCAATAGTGAATGAACACTTCCACGCCGTCATGAACAACCATTGTCAATCAACCCATTAATAACGATCTGAACTACCTGCGGGAGCTACACAAGAAAGAGACCAACACATGGACAACAAACTGGGGGTGTGCACTTGGACTATCCATCCCTTAAATGAAACCAGTGTTTCGTATTCGAACGGATAGTATTAGCATGTGGCTTTTAGTTGTGTTAAACCATGAGTCTAAATAAACAATTGGTTGTGATTTCACAACCATTTTTTTTTTTTTTTTTTATTTTTTTTTTGGTTTGTGATTCAAACCATTTTTTTCCATAATCAACTTGTCCAAATCTTGTTTAGCAAAGAATGCGCTTTAATGGTTTTATCACGCTGTTACTTTCTTTTTCTTAAACGCACTAAACCTTATCTCTACTTTTTGATGCACGTGCTTCCATCAAACTTAGATTTGGTAAGCTACCGAAGTATATAAAGTCTTAGATTGTGTTTCTTTCTTAGAAAACCTAGTATATAGACTACAAAAGTAGTTTCAGAAAGATTTTGGTATCCTAGAATTAACAGAGAAGGTTCTACGAGCATTCGAACGCACATTCAATTTATTCTTAGCAACACATTTATCATGACAAGGAATAAGCACACTTTGCATACAAGAAACACATAACAAAGTTTTTGCTTTAGAAGCGTTTTCACCAGCAACATCAATTACATTCTCCTTGTTTGACACATCTTTTAGCAAATGTATTATCTGTTTGCTTATTTTTCCTAATATAAACTGCTTCTTTCTTTTCTTCATTCTTAGAAACATCTAAGACACTGTCCTTGACATGTGAATCTCTACTCTTTGGTCTTGTAACACTAGATGTAGCATTCATTCCTGTAGAAGATAACACATTCTTAAAACCTTTTTTTTATTTTTTTTTTTGTTTTGTTGTGATTCTTTGTTGTGTGACAACTCAATACAACTAGGGCAATGATATTTGTGTTTTGATGTGTCCCCTGTTGTTGGTATGTGAAGTCCTTAAAAGTGACTAAATTTGACTCAACATGGTTATCTTTTGTCTTATAAAAAACACAAACGCGTTCACTTCTGCTTTTGAAAGCATTCATATTTAAAGGTGTGACACAAAGAAAAGATTAAAGAACTATATGTCTTGTCAACTTAGTATTCATAGACTTACTAATTTTCAACCATTTCCTCATTCTAGGTATTCTCTAAAAAGAGCTTTCAACTCAGAGATGTTAAGTAAAAAAGATTTTTCTAATAATTCTCCGACAAAAATTCTCCAGCACGAATAGCAAGCCACCATATTGCATAAGTTTTCTCAAAGACAAAGCAATTATAACTCATCCATTTCCTTCTTGAGTTTTGGGGGAACCGCCCCCCCGTGGTCTTTTGTGGATTGAAATCGAAAAGCCTTTTTTATATTCCATTTAGGGCATTAATCTCGTTTCATTTATCAAAAGATTTGTACTTTAAAATCTAAAGACAAACACAACGTTCAGTTTTCTCATACCTCAAGTTTTTTTTGTAATCTAGAACTAGAAATCCAAAGGAAATCAAGAGGTATTTGAGTTTTTATTTCTTTCGACAGAACTCGCCCATTTATTTTTTTTCTTTTTCATGTTGCAGGAATTTTAACCATCCAAAATCAACACTTTGTTTCACATCTTGAACATTGTCCTCAAGAATTTTTATTCTTACTTTCAAACCCTCTTGAATCTCTAAAGATTTCTTTTTGATTTGTTCAAGTTCATCATGTAAGGTCTTATCAACACATTCATGGTTTAACAATACACATAGCTCAATAGCATGTTTGAGTGATGCTTGATAAGCGTGAAATATATATAATATATATAATACTATGGAAAATTCCCAATTCACCCTTAAGGACAAAGGTAAAAAGGAAATTCTTCAAAATATATATAATATAATATAATACATATCTTAACCGGGAAGTATGATTTCCCGGGTCGTTTCCCCAATGATTTGTGAAATTGAAACCTCGCTTGTTGTTCGGACAATGAATTTGAATGTTAACAAAGATTGATTTGATTATCTATATTTACAAATTAAAAGAAACAATTAAAAACTAGCAATTAAAACAATTAAACACTAAGCAATTAACGGGAGCAAATAAAACGCGACAATAAAGCAAATTAAGCAAAACTAACTCTTAAAAATGCAAACTAAATTTCTAAACATAAAATAAGACATAAGAAATTTTTAGAAAAAGAAATTATAATTTTTTGATTATTTTTGAATTTTTTATGAATAAAAATTAAATATAACCTATTAAATTCCTAAAAAAGAGCTAATTAAGCCCTAAAAATTAAGAAAAATGATTTTTAAATTTAGAAAAGTCTAAAATAACATAAAAACTCAGAAAACTATTTTTAACTATTTTTAAAATTAAATTCCTATTTTTAAAATTAAAAATAAAAGCTCAAAAATGAAAATTAAAATCTAAAAGTGTTGAAAATGATTTTTCTGAATGTAAACCTAAAGGTATTTAATCTAATACTAAAAATTATTTTTTTTGTATTTTTAAAAGTTATTCTCCTATTTTTTATGATTTTTCGAACTTAAAACCCTAAGAAAAATGATTAAAAATAATCTACTTAATAGAAAATTATGAAAAATTTAGGGAAAATCTTAAACCTAACAAAGATTAAAGGAAAAATGAGACTAACCTAAAAGCTACACAAATAAGCTCTAAAATAAGCTGGTAAGACTACGGCTTATTAATAAGAAAGAAAAAGAAAAGTGACTATATTAATTAAATGAAAGGAAGGTTAACCAGATGAGCTATTGGAGCACACTGGTTAACACTTAGGACATATAAGCAAGAGGTCGCGGGTTCTAGGCTGGCAACACTTTTTTTTTTTGCAAACTAAAAGCTACAACTACAAGAGTATACTTCTTTAAGCACTTTTAATAAAGAAACTATAAGCTGAATTTCAAAGATAAGCTCTAAAAAGAGCTTGAAAGAAAGGTTGCTGCCTCAGAAAGTAAGGTTTTGAAGAACAAAAAGCTAATTTTCATTAAAATGCATGCACAACACTCAATTTAAGCTCATACTTGAAAACAAAATCTAATCTAAAAGCTAATGATGTCTAGAATCTAAATTCGAAAAGCTACTTTAACTGAAATCATTAAAAGCTTATTGAAATTGAAGATAAAAATAGCAAACTCAAAAATAAAACTTAAAAACTCAAAAACTTAACAAGCTAAAAAAGCACTATAAGCTATGACATAAGCTGAGCTTTTGAAAACTTAAAACCTACCACTTATAAGCTAAGAATTCCAAATCCATGAAAACAAGCATTATAAATCTAGAAATTTAAATTTAAGAAGCTAGACTAGTTACTACTGTTTTTGGACTTTTTAAGATTTTTAATGAAATTTAAAAACAAATGCACACTAGAATTAAGCTAGAAATTTGAAATTAAGCCTTAACCTAACTTATCCTATATATAATCTATAAATCTACTAAGTTTTAAAAGCTAAAACTTATTTAAACTACCCTAACTTAGATTCAATAAGTCCAACAGTATTAACTTATTGTTAATACTGCTGGTGCAATTGACAGATTGGTTAAACCAAAAATGCAGGTGACCAAGGTGGTCAAACCTGCAATAAACACACTTTAAGAGTGTTCTAAACGCTTAACCAAAGTCAAAAATTACATCCTAGGAAAGTTAGGATCCAAAATATTCAAGAACTCATGAGTAACAAAAGCTCCCCTGGTGCATAGTCAAGCATAAATAACCACAAGATGATTTAAGCTTAAACTACCTTAGCAAAACCTATTTAAAACTTAGGGGGGGGGATCACATATCAAACAAAGCTGACCCAAAAAAAATCCAAGTTACTTTTGACTATTTAAAGTCAAAACACACCTAAACAAACACCTCCTTTATACTTAGAATAGATTTCATTTTTGGCTTATTAAATTAAGATCACATTAACAAGACCTATTACCAGAAATCCTACTAGCATATACAAGACTAATAACATTTCCACAATCAATTTAAGCTAGAATTAAGAATCTAAAGCTAAGCTACCTATTTTTGGTTTTTAGTGATTTTGAAGACAAGTAATGAAAATTTAAGAGCTAAGCTACCTAAACTAAAAAAACAGATGAAAATTTATAACTAATAAGCACAAAGAGATAATTATAAGCACAAATAAGCAACTAGATTAAGCAAATAAGCAGATCTACACTAAATAAGCAATTATAAGCTATATATTGAAGAACAAATGAAATTAAATGAGACTTACTAGAAGCTTCAGCTAAACAGAAGCTAAAGGGCTCAAATGAGCTTATCAACAGCTCTGGCTTATCCTAAGATAAGCCAGTAAAATCCATGGGAGCTCTTCCATTGTAAGCTCCCCTTCCTTTAGCTTATAAGTCCAAGTATCAAAGGTATTAAGCTGATTTTAGGATTAAAGTAAGTTAAATGAACTAATTAGCTCTATCATAAGCTTAGAGACTCATGAGAGCTTATTGAGAGCTTATGAGTAAAGTAGTAATTGAAAACTAAATTGAGATTTTATTAATACTTAAAAGCTGATTACAATACTTGAGAAAAGACAGATTACACTAGCTTAAAAACTAAAAACAATTACATTTAAAAGTAAAACTACATAAGCTAAATTTATAAGCTAAGAAATTACAAGAAAAGAAGATGCTCATGTGTGTGTGAGTGAGGGCCTTTTATAGCTGCTAAGAGAACCTTCTAGGGTCTGAGCACTCTTGCACGCTCCTTTCAATATCTGTCGTACAATCATCTAATCATTGGAGAGTGGATTATAGCCCTTGGATCAAGTGATAACTCACACGGATTGCCATGCTGGCAATCCATTGATGTGACGTTTGTGCTTGTTCTCTGAGTGATTCCAATGTAAAACCAAGCAATCTCTTGTGCTTCCTTGCTTCCACGTGGCATTCCTTTGCTGAGTGAGCCAATGAGTGCCTTGAGATTACTTAATTAACCTTGCCATCTTGTTCATCTTCCCTTGAATTGTCTAAATCACCCTTCAATTGAGAAAAGCCCCTTGTTTGACTGCGTGGAAAGTTAGGGAAGACAATGAACAGTAATTCTGTTCTTGGCGCCCTTTTTAACTGAAAACGGGTAAAAGGAATTTAAACTTTGGGGTATTGGCAATTTGGGTCCCTCTCTTTGTGAAGTGTAAAAGTAATACACATCCAAGTGTATTACAACTTTCAAAATTGGCATCTTCGGTCCCTGGACTTTTATAAAAGGGTTATGGTTTAGGGTTTTGGGCCGGGTATGGGTAATTGGGCTTGGACTTTTGGGCTTTGGATTCGGGTGTTGTTTTTGATAGGTTTAGGGCCTATTACACTTCAAGGACCATTTGTGTAATCTTCTGAAACCTAAAGGACTGATTGTTGACCCATAGTTGACTGAGAGCTTTGACTTTTTGACTTTGGCTTCCGGCTCTTGCATGCTCTTCCATTCTCGTGCTTGGTGTTTGACCGTTTTTGACGGTTTTCTTATGATTTTTGTCTTATCCGTACCTGCATACACAAAACACAAAAACAAGCATATCTTTGCCATTTTTAGTATGTTTTTGGTCATTTAGGGTCATTTCTGGTGTTAACGGATATGTGTATTTTACACCTATCATATACCAAAACACTTTTACTCACTTTCCACTTCAACATCGCTTTACCTTTCTCTCTTCACCTTCACTCCCTTTCACATTTCACTCATATTGGCCACACCACCCTCATCGTTCAACTCATTATTTTATTAAAAACTAAAAATTTTATTCATAAATTTAAAACATTACATTAAAA
>BQNB010016187.1:0-26008 GCA_026074375.1 Tanacetum coccineum
ATTTTTGTTAGTTTTCGTCTGTTTTTCTTCATTTTAGTACATTTTGATACGTTATTGTCCGTTTTCTTCCGTTTTCGTACATTTTTATCCGTTTTTGTGCGTTTTGTACGTTTTTTTAACTTTTTCATACGTTTTGCTCTATTTTTGTCCGTATCCATACATTTTTGTCCGTTTGCATACGTTTTCGCCCGTTTGCATACGTTTTCGCGTGTTTTTGTCTGTTTTCTCTCTTTTGTACGTTTTCATATGTTTTCGCCTGTTATTGTTTGTTTTCGTACTTTTCTTACGTTTTCGCGCGTACTAAAACGGAAGAAAAAGTACGAAAACGGATGAAAATGTAGGAAACGTACAAAAGCACACATAAACGTAAAAAACGTATCATATGAAAGAAAAACAGACGAAGCGTATGAAAACGGATGAAAAAGTACGAAAACGAAAGAAATGTATGAAAATAGACGAAGACGTACGAAAAGGGTAAAAAAAGTGCAAAAACGTACAAAAACGAAAGAAAACGTACTAAAACGGAGAAAAATGGACGAAAACGTATGAAGACAAATGAAAACGGACGAAAACGTACGAAAATAGAAGAAAACATATGAAAACGGACAAAAACATATGAAAATGTAAGAAAATGTATGAAAACGTACACAAATGAAGAAAAATGTACAAAATCAGACAAAACCGTTTTAAAAAGGAAGATTACGGATGATATCATGCTAAACGTATAAAAGCGTTCAAAAGGTAAAAAAACACACGAAAACGAATGAAATCGAACAAAAACTGTCACACCCCCAGACGGGGCCTGGACGGAATACGTGTCCGAGGGCGTGACGTCATCATAATCCGAACACAAGGCACGAGAGAACGACCACTAATGGACGTTTTAAAAATCATAACTCGTTGCATTAGTCAAAATAGATAAGTTTTACAATTTTAAAAGAAATTAAACATTTGCGGAAGCATAAGTAAAATTTAGCGAAAGCATAAATTGGTTTTCAAAAGACAACGAGTATGAAAGAGAAATAAAATCTTGATAATGATATCATATTGCACGTAGACTCCACATAGCATATCAAGAAGTCTAAAGCTAAGCACCTGAGAAAAAAACATGCTAAAACGGTCAACATAAAGTTGAGTGAATTCATAGGTTTAAGTAAAACATTAAAGTTTGAACGTGATTCAGTGGTTTAAGTTAAACATTTATGAGGACCAAGAAAGTTTAGTGAATACATCTTCACTCAATGTATTACGAATAATCATGATATATAATCTGATACGTGTTTCAAAACCAAAGTAGGGTGGACCACAAGTTGACAGTGTACCCACGTGACCAGTTAAGGAGATGAGTAATCTTCACAATTAAAGGATCATGCGATAGCTGTATTATGAATAACATACTCAGCAGGAAGAGTGTGTATACTGTTGCGGCCTATGCTCAGGACACTGAAGTAATCAACATAGGGCATGCGTGAGACTGTAGTCATAGGATTCCTGCACCTTAACCTGGTGTCCCAAACCAAAGACACACCATAGTGCACAATCGACATTTTTATGCACATATAGTTCGTTTGGTTCTTCGTTAAGTGGGAACCAAAGCGGATTGGGATTAATTGGTCCAATAGATCTTTTTACTCAATCGCGCTCCCTCAACCGTCATCCGGTCGAGAAATTAACACTTCATGATAATTCGGGCGTAGTGGTTTGTTAGCAAAATTATGGCAACACGTAATTCAGGACCGATGGTATCGAAAACACTTGTGTCAATATGAAGAAATCTATACACCTGTTTATTCATAAACAAACTTTAGAGTACTTAATGCCATTAAGTAGAAAGAGTGTGATACGCACACAATCAATGTTCTCAGGTTTTGTAATTAGTGTCGTAAACGAGTTTGAAATTCTGGTAACGTAAACTGAGTTTGTAAATCGAGCATGTTTCTACACCCCAAAAGATAATAAAAATTTATTCAAAACTACAGTGTGTAAAATGTGGGGTATGAATCTCACTTGTGTTGCCAGAGCACTAGCTAGATATGCAAATAATAAGCACATGACAAACGGAAAATGGAATGGCTCGACCAAGAAGATTTTATACAAACCACCGGAAATGCATTACATAATTTTGGTTAATTACCATAAAGTATACATCACAAAAAATAATAAAGTTATATGTTTAGCTAAACAATACTAGTATAAGTTCATTTGTTTATGTAAATATTAGTTTAAAACTTTGTGCATACACAAGATTTGAGATTGTTAATAAATCATAAATATCTTTATAGTTATGATATTTGATGTGAGTTTTTTAATAAATTTTTTAAATTTTATCCATATTTATTAATATTTTGAATATATTTTTGTTGGTTGAGTGATTTGACATTTTCAATTGTCAATGTGTTAAAGTTGATGTTTTTTATATTTAACTATTACTATCATATTTTAGACATTATGTAAGTTTAATACTAACTCCGTCTTATAGTTATAGTTCATATTTTCTTTTTGAGTTGTTTTAAATTAATTGTCTAGCTACTTCAAAAAATAGATAACAGGAAAGTGCAAAAAGTAAGAAAGAAAATGTGTAATGATAATGTTTTTTTAAACTGTTTGTTTTTTGTCGGTAGACAATAATTATGAGACGGATGGAGTAACACGTAATGACCCTTGAAAAAAAAATGCTTTTCCAGTTATCCTTGTTTATACTTTAAGAGGAATTACATCTATCATTGCTATAAGTGCAATCTCGTATATTTGTTTTCATCTCACGATAGTAAGTGGAGCCGTGTCTTCATTTTAATATTTACATTCCCATTAATAATAAGTTTAGCAATATTTAACTTTTAACATGTGTACGTGCATGTTAAACTTATAAAAAATGAATAACATGAGTCATTCGTATATGTGCAATTCCTTTCATAGCACAGTAATTAGTGCTTTCATGTTAACATGTATAATTCCGTGCTTATACAATAATCTAATATAAAATGAGGGATGAGTTCTAGAGAAAACCTTATATTGGTAGAAAACATAGAAAACCAAACTACAGGGTATATTTTGAAAACATCTGAAACTTGAGTGTAAAAAAAGAAAAAAAAACAAATAAACCACAGATACCATCACTGTGCTCTCATTTCACACAACCGATCCATCCTCTCAGTCATTTCATGCTTAATAACAAAATAACACAATACACACAACGATCCATAACACACACATACAACGATCCAAAAGTAACGATCCAAAAACACACACACACATACAAAACGATCTAACAGTACCCAATCTGATCAAAATCAAACCAAAATCAGATCAAAGTACTCGTAAAGGCACTAATTTTTGTTATTCTATCATCATAATAAATGAAAAAAAATGATTTTTACGAAATCGTAAAGTACACTGTTTTATATATGCATCTTTTTATTGATTTAAACATCGTATAATTATGTATATATGTTCAATTATCAGTAACTGAATAAATGCAATATTTTTCATCATTCAGTCATGTTTACAACCGATAGAACAAAATTGACAAAAAACTGCATGAAAAAAAAACAAATTTAATTCAATTTGCACACTAGTTTTGTGATAAAATGTTAAATGTGAATATTTATAATTTTAGGGCATGTTGTTATATATTATGAAACATTAAGTTTATATGTAAGGGGCACCGGCTTTATGTTATTGAGTTGAAAATGATGTGAATCACCTGTTAGAGAATCTGCGTTTGTATTTGGTGTGAATGTTAGAGCATTTGTTTGTAATATTAGAGAATCACATGGCACTTTATGGCATTTTATGGCATCAATGTGAAAACAGATGATAATTTAGAATATTATTTGACGTTTTAGGGCATCAATGTGTAAACAAATCATAATGTTTTAGGGCATCAGTGAGTTTGATTAGTGCATCATCATACACATTAAGGCATCAATGTATATGTTTAGTGTATCGGTTTGTATGTTATGTTTATGTATCCGTTTAAATGTTTAGTGTATCATTCGTCATAATAGGGCATCCATTTGTGCTAATAGTGTATTGTTAGAAATACTTGGGCATCTAGTGTACCAATGAACAAATTAGGGCATCATTAGTCATAGTAGGGCATCCATTTGTATGTTTTATGCATCGCTGAAAATACTTAGGCATATGTTTGTATGTTTAGTGTATCAATGAACAAATTAGGGCATCAGTGTATATGTTATGTTTAGTGTATCCGTTTGAATGTTTAGTGCATTGTTGGTCATAATAGGGCATCTACTTTTATGTTTAGTGCATCGATGACCAAATTAGGACATCAGTCTATGTTATGTTTAGTGTACTCTTTAAATGTTTAATGCATTATTGATTATTATAATGCATCCATTTGTACTAATAGTGCATCATTGGAAATACTTGGGCATCTGTGTGTATGATTAGTGCATCAATGAACAAATTAGAGCATCTGTATGTTATGTTTAGTACATCTGTTTGTATGTTTACTGCATCGCTGGACATATCAGGGCATCCATTTACATGCACATAATTGTAGTCTGTAAATTGACGCTTGCGCATAATTGTAGTCTGCAAATTGATTTTATTGCCTTCTGTTATCTTGCTTTATGACTGATAGTTTGTTTGCATCTGATATTAAGGCATCAATGAGTATGATTAGGGCATCGTTAGACATATTAAGGCATCTGTGTGTGTTTAGTGTATCATTTGTATGTTTAGTGCATCGTTGTTTATAGTAGGGCATCCATTTGTATGTTTAGTGCATCGTTGGAAAAACTTTGGCATTTGTGTGTATGTTTAGTGCATCGATGAACACATTAGGGCATCCTTTGTGTGTTTAGTGCATCAGGTTAAAGCATATAAGAATAGAGAATTTGTTTTGTGAGATTAAAGCATCATAAATTAATTTAAGGCATCTATTGTTTCATGAAATAGCATTTGATTGTTTTAAGGGCATCTGTTTGTATGATTAAAAGGCATTTGTTTGTATGATTTAAGGGCATCTGATTGTTTTAAGGGAATATGTTTGTGTGATTAAAGGGCATCTGTTTGTATGGTTTAAAGCCATTCAGATTTAGGTGTTATCAGTATCAATTTGAAATATTTAACGGTGTTTCATAGAGTGGTATGAATTTGGTGGGTTTCTTTGCATGACGGTCATGGTGGTAATATAGTATGGGGTCGTTTTAGGGGTTAGATGGTGGTTACATTACTTTTAATAGTTAAAATTATTAGTAATATTTTTTAAAAATAAGGGTACATTTTACCCTTATGAATATGCAATACTTGTATATCACAGAGGGTTAAAATGGTAGAATTTGGCATGTAAAATATCAATAAACTAATTGACTGAACCTTCTTATTTGGCAGCTGCTCATGATAGGCTTCCGACGTGACTTTGTCTCAAGACATGAGACCTCAACCCTGGTGGGATTTACATTTACTCATCCCTCTGTCCAATTTGCTTGACTTCCTAGAATAATTACTTAGTTGTCATTTCAATTGCGGGTCCATGGAATTTGACAGAAGCCATTTGATTGGTGGTATGTCAAGGAGATTTTGCATTATGGGCTGGGAAAATCTAATCAGCTCACATCAGTTGAAAAAAGATAACGGTGTTCTTGATAAAATGGTTTGAGGCTCGTAACCTTGTCCCTTGATTAAACTGAGAGTTTCTTTTGCATGCTTCTTGTCAGATTGTTAGGTAGCATTGTGAGTAATTCGCTTAGTTACCATGGATTATAATTTGTCGGTTATATGCTTATAGATAGTAGTTGAAACTATGAGCTGTTAAGGATAATACATAATCCTAGTAGTTTAAAATATGAGTTGTCCAGGATAATACATATTTGGAAATACTTAGGGCATCTGTTTGTATGTTTAGTGCATCTTTGGAAATACTTGGTGCATCTTTGGAAATACTTAGGGCATCTGTTTTTATGTTTAGTGCATCTTTAGAAATACTTAGGGTATATGTTTGTATGTTTAGTGCATCATTGGTCATAGTAGGGCATCCATTTGTATGTTTAGTGCATCTTTGGAAATAATTAGGGCATCTGTTTGTATGTTTAGTGCATCGAACACATTAGAGCATTAGTGAGTATGTATAGTGTATCCATTTCATTATCTTTGGTGCACCTTTTATTTTATGAGTAGTTCCGAGAATTACTTATTTACGCTTGTAAAGGAGATAAAGAAAAACTTGTTGGCTTGTTACAAGAATGTGAGGATGAAAAGATGAAAGTCAACGAAGAAGATTCTTGGATTTGTAGGAAAATTGGTCAGAAAGAGCAGAATGATTATACGGGCGTAAATGGTTTAGCTCAAAGCAGTGAATCTAAACACTCACTAGCCATTCGGGAATCTTGGTTCTTGAAATCCTGGTTTCAAGACTGAAATAGTGAAATCCGGGTTAGGACTGGCCTTTTGCATCTCTAGGCTCGTATAAACTCAAAAGATGGCTCGTCTTGTTAACACTCGTATCAGTTCGATTATCCATTTAACATAGTTTTTATATATAATAAGATGTAACGGGATTTAGCACATCAGTCTACATGATAAAAATGATGTGATGAACGTTTTGAGTGTGCTATCATAGTTTGTGTAGTGATGAATTATAATGATGTGATGTGATTGCAGGCACGACCGTTGTTCTATGATAAAAGAAAATTCATATCATTGGTGGATCCTCGACTAGAAGGTCGTTATCCCATGAGGGGGTTGTACCAAGCTCTAGCCGTAGCTTCCATGTGTATTAAAAAACAGGCTGTTGCTCGGCTTCCATGTGGTCACTGCCTTGTCTTATCTGCAAACCAGGGATATGGTCTTAAGCTCCTAGAAATATAAACACACCCCCAAAACCATAACGAATCAATGGACAAATCACAAGACATGAAGAAGGGGAGGATCTGGTTCAGTATCGGGTCATAGCAGATGGGATTTGGAAGAATAAAAAAAAGAGTCTTATAAAGAAACTGCAAAGATCCTTAATAAATACCGTTCAGTCATGTCTATTGTTGCTCACACGTCGTTATCCAGACCTAAAGTTGAAGGCTTATACACCTTGCTTATGAATCTTTAAGTTGATATTAGGTGTGCCACCGTCATGAGACGTTAGGGCTTATATTTTACTGAATGATGTAGTAACAATATCTTGTATTTACGATTTGGTACTCATTTGATTTGTTCAAGTATGGATTTTTTTTCTAGTTTTGATGAATATTTTTTGACATTATGGTATGCTATTGAAATTGTTTTTCAGGTTTTTATATATTCATATTTATTAAGCGAGATATGATTCGCTACAATGCCTTTATGATCCGGTTAAATGTCAAATATGATGAGGGTTGCAGTTTTAAGCGCTGTGTGAAAATTTATTTGTTTGGTCTAGCAACTGATTTGCTGGTGAAGGGTGTTTGGCATAGGTTGCCAACTGGCCTACATGTTTCAAAGGGTATAGTGAAACTGTTTTGTGCTCATTTGACCATTTCGGGACAATGGGTTTTGCTGTAACCAAACTGATTTTATGGTTATATAACCTTTATTAAGATCAAAATAATAAGAAAAGTAAGAAACTTTCTAACTTATTCCATGTCATGGTCCACAAGATCCCGTTATTATATCCTTTTTGACTAAATTGCTATTTGATAGATATGCAATCATCACCTGGTTCATTAAGTAGATAAGTATAATTTGTAAATCAGCATATTACTAATATAACATTTAGTAAATAACAAGAAACAATTTATAACGGTATGTTTTGTTTTTGTCTTACAAAGTAAAACATGTTATTGCTGATTTTTTATAGGGTGTTTAGATGTTGGTTTTATTTGGGTTACACTATTGTACGAAGAACATTAAGACATATTTACTAAGCCATATACATACTTTTTGTTGAATTGTACAAATTTCGTGATTTAAGGGCTTCTGTTTGTTTAAGTGCATCTATTTATTTAAGGGCATCTGTTTGTATGATTTAAGGGCATCTGTTTGCATGATTTAAGTGCATTTGTTTTTTAAGGGCATCTGTTTGTATGATTTAAGGGCACCTATTTGTATAATTTAAAGGAATCTTTTTGTTTAAGTGCATCTGTTTGTTTAAGGGCATCTGTTTGTATGATTTAAGGGCACCTATTTGTATAATTTAAAGGAATCTTTTTGTTTAAGTGCATCTGTTTGTTTAAGGGCATCTGTTTGTATGATTTGAGGGCATCTATTTGTATGATTTAAGTGTATCTGTTTGTTTAAGGGCATCTATTTGTATGATTTAAGAACATGTGTTTGTATAATTTAAAGGCATCTGTTTGTTTAAGTGCATCTGTTTGTTTAAGGGCATCTGTTTGTATGATTTAAGGGCATATGTTTGTATGATTTAAGTGCATCTGTTTTTAAGGGCATCTATTTATATGATTTCAGGGCATCTGTTTGTATAATTTAAGGGCATCTGTTTGTTTAAGGACTTCTATTTGTATGATTTAACAACAACTGTTTGTATGATTTAAGGGAATCTCATTCGACCCCTCTAAAGTAAACTTGTACACGAAAGAACTGGAATAAGTGTTTGATATAATAGATAAAAGGCTTCAAAAAAAACAATATTGTATTAGAGAAGGCAAAACAGCCAGGTTGGATAACCGCCTCAAAAAGGGGTTATGTTCAAATCGGGTCACACGAAGATTAAAGAGAAACAAAAATAAAGGACGTCCAACAAACAGAACATCTCAATGTACAAGATCAAAGAGACTTGATACGCCTCAAATACAAATCGAAGAAATTCAAATGAATTGCTAGAGAAATTTTGTTGCCGCTAATCTTCCTCTTATGTTCTAGACAGTTTCAGTTCACTTATCTCTTTATCGATATCCTGTAAGTCAAGATAAAGAATCATATTAGTATCCTATGAAAACTCATATTTTTTAATGTGTACAATTATCTTGGCACTATTGGAATGGAAGGAGTAGCATTAAAATATTATTGTAAATCTTACCACTCATCAAGGGAGTTATTCAATAAAGCCTGACTTTCGGTAGAAATAAAGGTATCTTCCTCTTATGTTCTAGACAGTTTCAGTTCACTTATCTCTTTATCGATATCCTGTAAGTCAAGATAAAGAATCATATTAGTATCCTATGAAAACTCATATTTTTTAATGTGTACAATTATCTTGGCACTATTGGAATGGAAGGAGTAGCATTAAAATATTATTGTAAATCTTACCACTCATCAAGGGAGTTATTCAATAAAGACTGACTTTCAGTAGAAATAAAGGTATCTTCTGTAAAACGAGCTTTTGCTTAATATATATATTTTTCCACCTCAATCTTTTCCATATCTAGATAAGGGAGGCTATTAGACAAGTCTTGAAACATCATCTTGTTATCTTGTGAACTCACCTCATCAATGTTTCTTGATACCTCAGAGAAACCTTTTGATCACAAAGTCGGATTTTATTGAATGAATTAACAGAATTTATTAAACCTGATATATATACAAACAAAAAAGAGAGTTCTTAAGCTCGTCCTCAAAGTTTGTTTGGATGTCAAGCTCCTTAAGATTGCTGAAATATTTTCTATTGCTAATTGTGCTTCTTTAGTTGAATCTTCATGTGCGACAGAAAATTAAGATATGAGGTGTTAGGTTTTTCATAAGTGTAAAGATATATTACAATCTCAATCATCAAAATTTAATTTAAAAATCTTCTCAAATGCTGCTAGTTGTTGAGATCTAGTTTTATGATTTTAATCGATAAATCCCATGAGTTTAGTTGCATGATAAATTCCTTAAATTGAGAAGCTATTACACAAATAGAGTTAAAAAGGGGTGGTGGGTTGACCACATGTTTCCCACTTGATAAACAATTAGCTTCAACAAAAAGTTTTTTTAGAGAAACTAAAAGTGGCCCACTGGTGTGCATTTTCAAGTAGTGATCCTGTAACCTATCAACGACTAGAAGATTTTGCAGCGCTGAATTCTAGAAACAAGCATTTGATGAAATACTTATTGATCATAAACCATAAGCTACTTATCAAATAAGCTTAAACCAAAAAAGTAAACTTACAGAATAACATAACCAAAGCCCTAAAAGTAAAAAAAAAGTATTGAGAAAAAGGCATACCAAATGTGCAAGGAAGCGTTAGTCGCTAACACATTTGATGACATGCTTGTCTTTGCAGAGTTCACAAGAGTCTCCTTCCCAAGATTTTCAACCTAAAAGGAAAGATACAAGAACCATATTGATTAAAATCATTACAAGGTAGCAAAGACCAACTTTCATAAACTAAAATGCCGTACCAAAGCTTCAATTCTAATAGAAAATATATTTTGTCATATTCCCATATTACGTTAGAAAAGTCATTACCTTAACTCCTAGCTTATCTTCAATATACTTGCATGATTCTCTCATTGCAAGCTGCCAAGATAAAAGAAACATAATTAAGTGAGAAAATGTTGGCAATTACTTTCAAAGAGTATTCATTTGAAGCGGTAAATTAGCGACACTTACTCTATATCCATTTATTACAGATGTTGGGTGAATCTTATTTTTGATACATATTTAAAACCCTTTTGCCTAAATTAATCCCGACAACATAGTGTAAGTAAATTCACAAAAATTAGGGCATATCAGTGTAAAATTAGTGCATCGCAGTTATAAAATCCCATTCAGACATTTTATCAAGCACATGGTGTGCAGTTTTTGTAAACATATTTTCCTTGCATTTATTTCTCAATTTCGTTTCAAAATAATTATTCTATACAATGAATCAGGTTAATAAACTCTTAAAAATAGATGCATCCATAAACAAATATAATGATTACCGAATCAAATTTCATAAAATAAAAACCTAACTCATAATAAATACTAATATGTGCAAATAAAACTGTAACCAACACCATAAGCTTTATATTCGATCTTTGATAGAAATAGTAACAAAATTATAATCAAAAAAGGATTTAAAACTTACTTTGATTGGTGATTTGAGAGATTAGAACGACATGATTATTGAATCTGATAACAGGTTCGTGTTTGTTGTTTAGATCGTGTGGAGATTAGAAGCAATAATCACTGGGAAGAAATGGAAAGAAATTAAAGTGTGTTTATTATAGAAAAAAATAAGAACGAGCTAAAGAGGATTGAACCAGAGAAAAATAAAAAATAAAAAAATTTAGGCATTATATATGATCTTTGGAAATGTTATAAAATAAACCTTGTAGAATTTAAAAAGTTTCAAACAGCCCCCTGTAGTTTAGTGTGAAAAAAGGGAAGGAATGAAGGCTTGATCCAATGGTGGTGGATGAGTTTTCTAGGTTTTCTATCGAGATGAGGTTTTCTCATGATCCTATCTCTATATATATATATATATATATATATATATATATATATATATATATATATATATATATATATATATATATATATATGTTTTAGTCAACAAAACGACGTCGTTTCGTGTAGTGGCATTATTAAATATGCAAAATTCATCCGACCGGGTTTCACCCTCAACCGGCGTTATTTAGTACCAAAACAGTCTAAAACAGTCCATGCCAAGCCTTAAACAATGTCATTTAATAAACTTAAAATACGATCGTTTGCTTCGTTATCGTATAAAAAGGTCATTACAGTATATAGTATTGGGCCTAATCTAGCCCACAGGAAAGGCCGATATATTCACAAGCCCGTTACTAACAAATAAATATTTTCAATTCTCAAAGGTTGTATGTTTGAAAGAATAAAAAACAGTTTTTTCTTTCATCTTCTTGTTCGACTCTAATTTTTATTGGATGAGAGTGTATAATAAGGGATTTTTTTTGGGGGCTTTATAAAATTATTGCATCCTGGGTGATTTTAATAATGAGTCACCTAAGAGATCTGTTTGTATTGCATCATAGTTAATTTAATTAGTTTTTAGGAAGAAGAAGAAGAATAATGGGTGATGAGAATGATAGATCGATCGAAACTGAATTGGAATACGAAGAAGAAGAAGAAGAAGAAGAAGAAGAAGAAAAAGAAGAAGTTATTGAATTCGAAGATGAAGATGAAGATGAGTTAGATGAAGATGAACTGGAAGAATTGGAGGAGATGACGCCACCTAGGTTGTCATGTTGGGTTGGTGCAGATGGTAAACAACATCATGAGATAGTGGTTATTGACAATGATATCAATAATATTCTTAAGAATAAGCTGCACATGATTGAGCCTTGCTCCATTTGTTATCTACCTTTTTCTACCCGTGGAAACCATCGGATTTGGTACCTTCTCTTTATTTACCTTAACATTGTCGATTTTAGATTAAAGATTTGATTTTTATTATTAAAAAAAATTAAAAGGTTTAAGCTTTAAGTGCAGTTGAATACCTATAAGGTTCAAGCTTTCAGATTATGAGCATATTTGAACTTGGAACAGCTCATAAGCCAATAAAGTTGACCTTAGTTAAAGAGCTTTTTCCAAGCCCATCATTCATACACCCCCAAATTAAGACTCTCATACATTGGGGGTGTTAGGGTAAGCTTATGCTTTTGTGTTTCCAGAAATCCCCAAATTTAAGGGATGATGCTCTATTTCCTTCCCAAAAATACATTAGCCTTTTCACATAAGCTTGACCAAACACCTTCATGGCTTTTCCAAGATACAATATGCTACTATTCACTACTTCAAAATACGCTTATCCAGACATGCCCTATACATCCTTGTGGGTTTTTTTTACTTTGTTTTTTTTAGTACCAAAGATGATTGATTAGTATTTAGTATACCTAAAAGATCTGATCATGTTACTGGAAGAAGAAAAAAAAAAGGTTCCAGCTTTGAGTGCAACTCAAATGCTGATTTCCAAGTGCATAATAATAATTATAAGAAAAGTGAATAACTTCTATTTGTTAATTGGTTCAATTGTATTCCGTTTTACCCCATGAGTGACCATTAGTGTGTGTAGGGCAAACTTGGTTCAAATCATTAGCTTTGGTACTAGTTTACAAAGTGTAAAATTTCGCTTATCTTCTACTGCTAAAGACTCATACTAACGTATGTTTCTTACTAAGATAATTTTATTTACCTAAATTAATTTTAATTTTGTTGAGAAATAGGTGAAAGAAAAGAGTCATGGTTTGACTGCAATTAAGAAGTAGTTTTTTAGCTGCTCTACAACTCATATACATTACCGCTAGTGATTTTCCCATTATTAAAGATTAATTTACCTAAAAGATCTGTTTTTTTTTCTTTTCCGAGACACCGGAATATAAAAAAAGTTGAAGCTTAATATAGGGACACTTGGTATTATCTTTTTTGTTTAATTAATTAAATCAAAAAGCTACATTATTTCATATCCTAGTCTGATGTGATTCAGAGGCTACATTATTAAACTTAGAGTTTTGACTTTTATTTTTGTGTGCAGCTGTCTTCCTTGTGGGCATTTGTATGGATTGTCTTGTATAAAGAAATGGCTTATTCAAAGCTCATCCGGTGGGAAGGTATATCTAGTTTTTCTCTTGTCGATCATATTGTCATTCAATATTACCATTTCTCGTGTCTTAATCACCTTCTATCAACAGTGCCCTCAATGCAACACCTTATGCAAATATAAGGATGTCATACTTCTTTATGCCTCTCGTGTCTGCGCTAGTGCTCATCAAAAGGTAATCGAACTCTTTGTTAGAAACTAGCCTCAATATTTCTAGGGTTACTGCCATACTTTTCTTAATGGCCCGTTTTATAAATATTCTTTTTGTTAAGTTATCCACGACTAATGTGACATTTTTGGCTGATGTGAAGGTCTTCATTACAATTTAGTAATTCCCTCGAACACTAGCATCTTTATTAAAGTAAACAAGCGTGATTACCCGCGCGTTGCTGCGGGTCGTTAATTTTTTTCGCGTAATTGCGAGGCATTATTATTTTTTATTTTTTGAATTTTGTGTGGTTTTATTTTTTCGGCCTCATGTTTAATAGTTTGTTTTTTTTCCTTATATGAGCTTATGTGTGGGGCTCATATTTAAAGGTTTCTTTTTTTGGCTATGCGGGTTTTTTTTTAATATAATTTTATAGGAACACGGCGTTTTTTTATTGTATTCTGTGTGGGTTCGCATAGAATAAAACGACGTAGTTTTGTTCACACGCTACAAGTTCTTGGCCCTTTGGGCTCACAACTTGGGCCAACCCTTTGGCTTTTTTTTTTTTTTTTTTTTTTTTTTGTTTTTTTTTAGTCATGTAAAAAAAACGCGTCCTCGGCTTAAAATAGAAAAAAAAAATTACAAATAATTTTCCCGGCCTCATGCTTAATAGTTTTTTTGTTACATGGGCTTATGTGGGGGCTTAATGTTTAAAAGATTTCTTTATCGAAAATGTTACCGCGGTATTTTTTTATCTGAATGCTCGGTACTATTTGTAACATTTTTTAACAAAAAAAAATATATATAGTTGAGCCACGCCCGCACTGTAGCAACGAAAAAAAAAGGGCCAGCCCAACACTGTAGCTACTGTAGCTGCTACAGTAGCTACAGTGTTTTTTTCAATTACATGGGCTTATGTGTGGGGCTTATGTTTAAAGATTTCCTTTTTTAGCTATACGGGATTTTTTTTAATATAATTTTATGGGAACATGGGCTTTAAATGCGAATTGTATTTTGTGCGGGTTTATTTTTTTGTTTTTCGGGTCTCATCGTGTAAAATGACAGTTTTAAGTCAATTCGAAAATGATACCAGCGGGTATTTTTTATCTGAATGCGTCAAAACTTTTGTAACATTTTATAATAAAAAAAAAAAAAAAAAAAAAAAAAAAAAAAAAAAAAAAAAAAAAAAAAAAAAAAGTATATATATTAGGGTCGCCCAGCCACTGTAGCAACGACAAATAAAAAAATAAAAAATGGGACCTGCCCAACACTGTAGCTACTGTAGCTCTACAGTAGCTACAGCGTGTTTTTTTTCAATGCTATAGTAAGTATAATATAATATGATAAATGATCAACCTTCACGTCACCAAATATGTCTCCCTGAGTAGAAATAATGCATGCCAATTTTTGATCAATGCTGCTGCTCACGGTTGACTAATTACCATTTAACACATTTAATGTATGTGTAAAAACCAAACTGACTAAAAAAAGATATAATTTACCAAAAACCACAGGGAGTCCCTAAGAAAAGTATATACTAAGGTTTTGATATAGACCTTTGTTTTTAAGTTGCACGTCAATAACTGTGCAGTAATTCATGCAGGCATCATCAACTAGACACTTTCCATTCACCAAAAAGGGTTTAACAGAATTTAGGGAACATGAAAGGTTACGGCGTGTTGATACAGAGAAGATGCATGCCGAAGACTCTAAGAAGCTGGTTGATGTTTTGAAACATCAGTTTGATGTAGTGAACAAACAGTTTGCATTACTGACCCAGGGGGCTGATTTATTAACACAGGCTAAGGAGTTGGAACAGCGGGATGAAAACTTGGGACAGGCTGATGCATTGCGACGGGGGGCTCGTGCATTGAAATGGCGGGCTCGTGCATTGGGACGTAGGTGTGCTGCATTGGGACGGCGTGCTGATGTATTGGAACAGCGTACGGATGAGTTGGAAAGCCGGTTGTCTGCATTTAATCGAAGTTCCAATTTTTTTAATCAAATGTACAAGGAGCATTTGGCACAAGTAGGGGTGTAAACGAGCCGAGTCGAGCCGAGTACTGCCAAGCTCGAGCTCGACTCGAATACTAAAACTCGAGCTCGAAACTCGGCTCGAGCTCGGCCGAGCTTTATATTTCGAGCTCGAGCTCGACTCGTTATATAAAACTCGAGCTCGAAACTCGACTCGAGCTCGATTATTTCCACATTTCATGCTCGAACTCGATAAATACTCGCCATATGAAGCTCGACTCGACTCGATTTATGAAGCTCGATAAGGCTCGCGAGCTTAACGAGCCGAGTATTATGAAGCTCGAACTCGACTCGAAAATATACTCGAGTAGCTCGAGCTCGAGCTCGACTCGTTTAGATCGAGTCGATTTCGAGTAGTTTACGAGTCGATCTCGAGTAACTCGAGAGTTGTCTCGTCTCGTTTACTAGAGGTGCGCAAATCAGTTAACCAGTTCGGTTCGGTTTGAGTCAAACAGGAACCAGTTTCAGTCAACAGGAAGCCGAAACCAGTTCGGCACGAACCTGAACCGGTTTGGAACCGGTTTGGGTATCGGTTCATGCCGAACCGGTTTGCCGGTTTGGAACCGGTTCGGTTCCGGTTAACCTGTAAAACCGGTTTGGTCAGTTTTGGTTTTTTTTTTTTTTTTTTTTTTTTTTTTTTTAACATATAGGAAATACAACATAAACGAAATACAAAGAAGTCGTGATGACAAGAACGGTTGCTGTTTATTTTTTAAACATATAGGAAATACAACATATAGGAAATACAACATAAACGAAATACAAAATAAAACTAGTAGTATGTGTATTGTCCGTGTCCGTGTGACATAGACCCTCCAGCTCCATCTTGGGTTTCGTCATCTTCTGCCCCGCTGCTCAACATATAATCACGAGGTGGTTCTTCAAAAGAGCCGTCGCTACTAGCATCTAACGCAATTTCTTGATCGGTTAGTTGAGTGGCTTCATTCATTTGCACCTCGTCATTAAAGACACCTTCTTCAACGTCCAAGGGCAGTTCAAGTGGAGTTGTGTGCTGTCTACGCTCATGAGCGTCTAAGTGGTCCTTTAAACACATACACATCTCTAAAGACTCTGCAGTTAGTCTTGTTCTTCGGATTGACAAAATCCTACCACTTGTTGAAAATGCTGATTCAGATGCTACCGAAGAAGCTTGGACACTTAATATATCCAGGGCCATGCGGGATAGAACAGGAAACTGATTTTCCTTTGTTTTCCAAAACCCCAATACATCATAAGATTCATAGTCCTTGGGCTGAAGTCCTCTCACAAAATCTGTTTTGATATATTGCTCATACTCAGAGGACATTATAGGATCACCCCTTGCCTTCTTTTGTTTATGTTGGGTTAAACCGTGTACCATACGAGATAAAGGATCACGACTCTTTTGGGATGAAGAACCCTCAGCAGTTGTTGATTGAGTCTGGTGACTACCATATTTCGTATAATACATATTATACAATCCTTGGAAAGATTCATGAAAATAATCTACGGACCTAGTTGCAAACCCATCATCGGCAAACTCCAAGTCCCTACTTATATTTTCAATCAAATAGTCTACCCCAGATACATTAAAACATGGATTTAAAGCGGCTGCACAAGTAATTATTGGTGGCATGTTTTCAAAATACTTCCTAAGTTTTCTCTTAATCGGTTTAACCATACTTGACAACACCCCCCCCTCAAGTTCTAAATCAGATAATTTACAACTTATGAAAAAAATCTGTTGCAAAACCAATGGAGATGTTGGGTAGTAAACCCCCGACAAAACAACCGTAGCATTTTGAAACACCGCAAGTAATGGGTTTAACATTTCAATACGTCCCCAATATTCATCCGGGAATTTTTTAAACCTTCTACCATTCTTGCTGACCAAAATGTCATGAAAATGACTCAACGTTATTTGCTGTTTCAAACCACTTTCGAACATTTCAAAAGTGGAGTTCCATCGTGTTTCAATGTCCCAATTTGGCGAATAACAAGGTTTTTCTGCATCGTGACAAATTTTAATATACCGTCTACGGTTTTTCTCACCAGATTTGAAAACATCTTTTAACATTTGTTTGAAAGCCTCTTTCATTTGATTAACTATGGGGACCTTTAAACCAGCTTGCACAACCAAGTTAATGATGTGTGCAACACAACGACTATGATAAAATCTACCCCCCATTGGTGGGTTGTATTTTAATCTTAGTTTATTCATGGCCGATGTGTTGTTGCTGGCATTGTCCAAAGTAATTGACAAAATTTTATCTTTCAAACCATAAACGACAAAGACTTTTTCTAACATATATTTCAAGTTTTTACCGGTGTGCTCAGACGAAAACTCTTCGAACGAAATGACCCGCTTCATCATTTGCCAAGAACTAGGTTCAATCCAATGTGCGGTAACACACATGTAAGAACCGGGCAAATTATGAGGAGCGGACCATATGTCCGTTGTTAGGTTGACCATAGTATTTAAGTTAGCAAAACCATCAATTGTTGCTTGTTTAGCCGCTACCCATAATTTCATAGCATCACGTTTAAGGGTAGAACGACTTACATGAGTGTAGCGCGGTTGCATAGTGTTCTGGAACACTCTCGTTGTCTGTTCGTTGTCGAAGTGGTTAAATGGTAACCCTCTTTGAATCACCAAACCCGCAAATTATTCACGTAGATAATCCGGATTGTACATGAAAACTTGCCCATCTCGGCCCATCGTCGTTTGCCCCGCTTCAGGGTTCTGATTCTGCTGAGCCTTGAGTACTTCACAATGAGGATGACTAATATGATTCTTCAACGTCGTATTGGAACCAACCGCAAAGAAATAAAAGCAGAACTTGCATTGTGCTTTTTTATGACCGTCGGTCATAATGCACATGTTGTAGTCTTTCCAAACTTCTTGGTTTCGACTGGTTTGTACGATTTCACGGATTTGCAGTGCACTTGATGAACCAACACCGGTAGTAGCTGAGCCAGAGGCGGATTCACTCCGAGCTGGATTTCACGTTGGCCATTCGAGGTGTATATTTTTTTTTTTTTGTCTTAAGAAAGATTGTATGAAAGGATTTATAGTCTGTGATAAAAGTTGTAAATATAACCATCCTTAGTTCTTGATAGAAAAGAAAATCTGCTATCTATCCATGTATCTCACAACAGCTAAATAAATCTTAGTAAGGAATAAGAAAATCTGATAAGTAAATACCCGGACCGCACTTTTATCAAAAAAAAATCGGTTCGGTTCCAAACCGTTCCAAAAACCGGTTCGACAAACCGTATACCAAAAAACCGGTCGTCAAACCGGTGGAATCCAAAAGATGACGAACCGGTTTCACACCTGTGCGTTTGACCAGGAACCGGAACCCGAGGAAAATCTGTTCAAACCCCGGTTTTGACCGTTTCTTTATCCTCGGCGTTCAAACCGGTTCCGGTTCGAAAACCGGTTTATTTGTGCACCTCTACCCTAGGCACAACAGATGAACAGCGAGCCATGTACTGCAGCACCTACCTGCCACAAGCACTAATATATCTATCGATGACTACTATCATGCATCAACTTTATGGTGACTAATTTTCATGTTCTTGCTTGTATTATCAGTACAATTGCAAACTATTTAAACATTAACTTTTAATTTAGGTCAAGAAGCTACCCAAATCGGATCGTGTTTTCAATCTTAGGTGTGTTTTGTTTTTTTACAAACAGTTTCACCTTTTTGTCTGCACATGGCTGCAGGCGGGAAAAGGTATCCGTTTGTTTTTATCTTTTCACCTATCGGGCCGTTTGTTTTATGGTAATTGAATCAAGTAATTGAATCATTCTATGATTCTAATGTTTGGTTTGTAGTGGGACCTATTATTAAAAATGAAAAGGTGAATTCATACCCTAAAATAAAGGAGGGTGGAAGTGTGTCTATTCACTTAAGATATGTACAATTTTTTTCAAAATATCCAACAACGAAAAGAAGAAACATCTGCGAATTTTGCGCTAAGAATTTGAAACTTTTCATATCAATGTACTAGTTTTAATCCCCGTGCACGCACGGAGCTTGTACATTATGTTTTTTAAATATATTTATAATTTTTAATAATTTTTATCTTTTTTTATAAAGAAAGAAAGTTTAATGGGTTTATTTGATTTTTTTTAAAGTCATGAATAAAAATTGTAAATTTAGTAAATATACACGTAACTCATACAATCTTCTTAAATTAAACCACTAAAGTTTTATTAATTACCTCATCTTTTTTTTAAGTTTTTGTTTTTATAAATTTGACACATATATTTTTATGTGTTTTTTTTCTTTATCAGATTTCTCCACCAAAATAATGTCAATTTTAAAAGTATTTAAGCTTTTTAATTAAACATATATCAAAAAATAATAAAAAATTTGAAGCATCATACTTAATAAGGAAAGATTTTTTTTTGAAATGCAAAAGTTCTATCTTTTTGTTTTACTTTACTAAGTAAAAGATTTTTACTTTCACAAAATTGCTTGACTTATTATGTCCCTAACAATTATTAAGCCGCCACACATACATGTCATTGTCAAATTACCATTTAACACATCATTAAATCTACCACTTTAACAAACGTAGTGTTAAATAGTTCTCGACTCATTTTATATATATATATATATACTATATGTGGAATAAAACGACGTCGTTTCGACGTCGTTTACGCCGGCGAAAATTGTTAGCCCAGCCCAAGATAAAAGAAAAACTTTCGGCCCAAAGTATATAAAAGAAAAAAAACTTATAAAACGGCCCCTTAACTTTTAACTATTTACGATTTTTTTATATAATAAACTTTATTTATCAAATATATACCACATATCTACCGACTCATTCAAATAAAAAAAATACCCGCAGAAAGATCTTCGAACTGCTAATAAAACGAGCCTAATATTGCAATGCTTCCGACAAACGTACGATTTTACAGAAAAAAACAAAAGAAGAATAATATTAAATAACGAGAAAAAACAGGAAAATAATACAAAAACTTACCATCACATAAACTAATATACTACTATTTAAATCTAAAACACTTTAATTAATCCAACAAAAATTTTCATAACACAAAACTATCGATTCATTCTATGATAAAAAAATAACCCGCAATAGATCTTACGTCAATGCTAACAAACGAAGCCTAAAATTGCAATGCATCCGACACACGAACTTAATTAATAGCAAATAGTATGACTTTAAATATACCTTAATTGATAAAAAATGGTATAGTTAAATAAATAACCTGTGATCCATACAAAGACATGCCCGCCGCAACGCTTGACATATTTCCACTCAACTTCATTCGAGAACAGATTCGCGGAAAAATTATGCCCTCACGTGTCTACCGCGAGCTATGTAATCAAATCGCACAAAAACAAGCGATGCCGCAACGGGCAGAAGGTCCAGCTCTTATGCAATCAAAAACCGCCTTACGCTAAGCCAAAAGAAAATTTAATTTTTTTTCTAAAAAAAAGAAAAAATTAACGCCCCGCAGCAACGCGCGGGCAATTATGCTTGTTCAGAACTATGCTTATGAATGGTTAAAACTACATTAGTAACATCTTCAACTATGTTTGTGAACAATCCTCTGTTAGTTGATATGGTTCGGCCCATTGTGATTAGGCTTTAGCTCATCTATGTTGCTTCTAGATCTTTCCTATATAGCATATATATTGTAATCCTTTTATTGCATAATTAAAGAAATCTTTCAATCTAACGCTGATTGGGCTGGTTGCCCTGCTACTCATAGATCTACGTCCGGGTATTGTGTATTTTTAGGCAACAATCTTTTATCATGGTCTTCTAAGCGGCAACCCACTCTTTCACGTTCTAGTGTTGAAGCTGGATATCGGGGCGTTGCTAACGTTGTTGCTGAGACGGCATGGCTGCACAATCTTCTTCGAGAACTACACACACCACTACTCACCACTACTCTTGTGTATTGTGATAATGTTAGTGCTGTTTATTTATCTGCTAATCCAATGCAACATCAACGAACCAAACACATTGAGATTGGCATTCATTTTGTTCGTGATATGGTTGCTATGAGTCATGTGCGCATTCTTCACGTTCCATCTCGTTACCAGTATGCCGATGTCTTCACCAAAGGCCTTCCTTCGGCACTATTTAAAGAATTTCGCACCAGTTTGAGTGTTCGATTGCCTCCCGATCAAACTGCGGGGGAATGTTAGTTGATATGGTTCGGTAGTTGATATGGTTCGACCCATTGTGATTAGGCTTTAGCCCATTTATGTTGCTTCTAGATCTTTCCTATATAGCCTATGTATTGTAATCCTTTTATTGCATAATTCAATAAATCTTCCAATCTTACATCCTCGACTCATTAGAAACCTCTTCGGCAATGTATATGCGTCATACATCGGGTATTCAAAAAAGTAAGCAGCCATTAAACGACTATAACGATCTCTACTTACGACGTTTCTTGTACTTTAGAACTTTCACCTTGTCGTTTTCTTAATTCACAACGCCACACTTTTTAAAAATACCAAGCTCGTACTATTAACTTCTTATTCTGATGAGTTTGTGAACATAAATGATTCGGACCGCATTTGGATAATGAGAAAATGAGAAATATTTATTGTTTGAGTTGTGTAGATAGTGAGAAAGATGAGATTTGAAGTGTTGAATAAAATGAAGCGGTGTGAAGGTATTTATAGTTACATGTAATTAGGGGCGGATTTCAATGGAGGCAAGGGAGGGTCCCGGCCCTCCCAAAGTTTGTGACAAATATTACTCTTTCCGTCTATTAGTTATTGTTCACTTTTTTAGTTTGGTATGCTTAAAATAATTCGGCCCCCCTAAAATAAATGTTCAAGATCCGCCATTGCATGTAATGATTTAATTTTAAATGTAAAAGTATTTTCTATTTACTGAAAATAATCGTTGGGATTAATTTTTGTGTGCAATAGGTTTTGATGGTCTGAACCACCAAAGCACAACCAAAGACCTATCATCACGCGCGGTAGTGTGAAGCATAATGATGGACCATGCGTAACCACCACCGAGTGGTTTCATGACTATTGCACATGGTCTCATGCGCATTACTCATCTAATCACTTTAGTATTACGTAGTATTGGTTAAAAGGATGTTGTAAAACATTACAGCTATATTTTGTAGCTACAAACAAATGTTTTTGCATCATCTTCAACGCGCGGATCAAGTATTTCGTATGTAATAGCATGTGTATCTTTTAACTATAAGAGCATTAGGTACTCTGGTGCCATAGGGTTGGTGTTATAGTCAAGGTTGCAAAAATCGTGAATCGTTAGCCGGGCGGTCGACCACCTTGTAGCTTGTAATCGGTCTAGGCGGGATTAATCGGCGATTAATTGGATTGACATTTCTGGCAAAATTTGAGTATTTTTGACAAGTTTTGTGTATTTCCGGCGAGTTTTAGGTATTATTGGCAAGATTTTTTCTAAAAAACAACTTGTAATAGATTTAAACAGTTACTATAAGCGATCAAAACAAGTTTACGGTAAGTTTTAGGTACTTCTGGCAAGATTAGAAGGTTTCAGGCAAGTTCGACCACCATTGACCTATTTGTTTGACACAGTTACATAAATCGGCAAGGTCGGTGACCTTGTAGCGCCTAGGCGGCGATTAATCGGCTTTGTAAACCTTTTTTTACAACACTAGTTATAGTAATAAGTGTTGCTACCTCAACATTTTTTTCTCTTTAATAATAAAACACTCTCCTTCTATTTTAAATGTTATGTGACACTCATGGACGCGATAGTTTATTTTTGTTTCATTTATTCAAATAAAACAACACATTAAACTAAAATTAAAATTTCATTAATAAAGAAAACACATAAAAAAGTACATATAAATATAAATAATACATTAAAAATAATGATACATCGAAAAAAAAATACAATTTAGTGATTAAGTTTCATAAATGCTCCATGATATCATGTTGTGTTGAAAACATAATCTGATATGTTAAAATAATTCAAGCATCATCTCCTTATTTATTCTTTTTGTCATATCTCAGGCCCTCTTATGAATAAAGGCAAAGTTCAGGGCTATGGTAGAAAGAAAGAAAGTTGTGGCTGATTTATGAAGATCTAATCTTGGAGGGCTAAAGTGCACTTTTTAGTCTTATATATACCAGCATCGTGGTCAGGGTACAGATAACAAAAAAACAGCCTCCTTCCTCCCAAAGACTCCTTCATCCTAAACATCCAAATTCTCAATCTGCTGTTGCAGAATTCTTACTAATCATTTGATTATTGTATCTTATATGATTGTTACATAAAACAATCATAATCATTTGTCTACTCGTTTGAATCGTTTGGTAAATAATAAGGCTAATCACGCCGACTAGTTCTCGGTTGATTTATTGTGGTTACTTCCTGTGTTCATATACACGTTTTAACATGGTATCAAGAGCTTAAGGTTCTGATATATTCGATTGGTTGATTTTGATACCCTTTCATATTTGGGGGTTTTCAAAATTAAGGGCAGCCTTTGATTATTCAAAGGTTATTGATACTTGAATCTGTTTTGGATCAAGTCTGGGATTTTGTGGTGTACCTGAATCTTTGATTTGGTCTTAAAACCCTAATATTAGGATTTTCTTTGGTTGGGATCTTGTGAAACCCTAAGTGAAGGTTCATAAGATCTATCTGGGTTTGCTTCTGATTTCTTGAAACCTTAAGTGGTGGTTTCTTTGGATCCGTTATTCCGTTGCTTATAATCTGAGTTTATATCTGTTAGTTCTTCTTATCCTACCCTGTCTTTTATAGCTTGAATTAGTAGTTCTTGCTATAATCAGGGATTTTTATTATCTGTTCATTTCTGTTTTTTGCCTTTATTTATCATGTTTGGCATATTGCTTCGTTAAAGTGTTTGTTTATCTATCTTGTTATCCTTTATAGCTCTGTCTAATTTTATATTACCCTGGTTTGTTATCCATAATCTTTCTGGTTTATTAAATGATTATCATAATCTCATTAATCCGCTTTTTCTTCTTTTGGGTATGTTTGATTTCCTTTCTTAGTGTGGCCTTGACTGCCTTGTGTGGAATTATTGTTCCTATTCTGTTTGTTTCTCTATGGCTCCTGAAAATAGTTCTAGTTCTAAAGATGTGTCTATTGCGTTTGGTGATGAACTGTATTTGCATCCTAATGATGTTACTAACACTGCCCTAATCTCTGTGAAATTAACTAGAACTGAAAATTACAATATATAGAGTTGTGCTATGAAACATGTTATAGGATCAAAAAACAAACTAGGGTTTCTAGATGATACTTGTAAGAGACCTAATGATTCTGATCCTTTAGCAAAACAGTAGGACATGTGTAACTCTATGGTCTTAACTTGGATTCTAAATTCCATATCTGCTGAATTATTTGCTGGCCAAGTTTTTTCCAAATATGCCTCTGTTGTCTGGGCTGACTTACAGGAAACTTATGACAAAGTTGATGGATCTGTCACATTTAACTTACATAAAAGCATCAACTCTTTAAGCCAAAATGGTATGCATTTATCTGATTACTATCATAAACTAAACTCTTTATGGAGACAATTTGATGCCTTGACATCTCTACCTACTTGTTCTTGCATTGCTAAAAAGGAAATTGAAAAACATAACCAACTAATTAAACTTATGCAATTTTTGATGGGTTTGGATGATGTTTATTTGCCAATAAGAAGCAACATACTAACTAGAGATCCTTTGCCTAGTGTGAAATCTGCTTTTGCGATTATCTCTGGGGAAGAGTCACATAGAGGTGTTGCCTCTAACAGCACACCATCAAAACCGCATGCAACTGCTTTCGTATCAAAAGGCTTTGACAATAAAAAACTGGTAGAGGTATCCTAATTTAAAATGCACAAACTATTTGAAAACTGGTCATACTGTTGAAAGATGTTTTGAACTTTTCGGGTATCCACCAAATTACAAAAAACCCAATGGTCAAGCATCAAAAGGGCTGTCTCAAAATAAATTTGCCTCTAACAATAATGCAGTGTCTAAAAGACCTAGCACTAGTTCTCCTGTGTCTTTGACCAATGAGCAGATGATTAGGTTGATGAATCTTATTAATGATAAGCCAACCTCTCCCATTAGCGCCAATATGGCAGGTACTTTCTTTAATGGTAGTCTCAAATTTAATACCAATTTTCAAAAATTCTTCAGTTCAAACAACAAATTTAGATTATTTAAGACTAGTAATGGGTGGATCATTGACTCTGGGGCAAATCAACACATGACTATATCTGAAAAACTCTTGCATAACATTGTTGACATTGCTCACCTTGGCCTAACTGTCGGACACCCAAATGGTACACATGCCTTAATTCATAAAATTGGCGATCTTAAGTTGACTAAGGACATAACTCTCTATGATGTCTTAGTTGTCCTTGAATATAATG
>BQNB010016187.1:31474-72002 GCA_026074375.1 Tanacetum coccineum
ATACAAGTTGCAACTAGTGGTTTGCCCAGTTTATTAGATACGTTTAGTCTACTTGATTGTTCTACTAACACCTCAAATTCGCAATTTTATAGGTTTTACATATACAAAATCTATTCAAGTGTTGCTTGGTATGTAACTCCCTCCAAATGCGGTTGGATGTAAATGCAAAGGAAACTGTACAAATCTAAAGACTTGTGCATTTGTTGAACTTAACAGCGGTGATTTTCCATATGTACAAGACAGTGGCGGCATGTGAGTATATAAACTCTGTATTTTATCTTTAAGTATGGTGCATTATTTGACATGTGATAGGTATGTCATAAACTACAAAATAGTTGATAGGACATGCTAGTGTTGTTGTTTCAGCAGTTTTCAACCTTTGGCAGGTAAGTTTATACCCTTTTTATTATGCTAGAAAATGCTTCTATTTTATTTTCTTATTGTCATTCTTTATTGTGAACAAGGAGAGAGTAGAACAAGGATAAGCTATTGTTGAAAGAGCAACTGCAGAGTCTACAAAGAGCTACGAGTAAGACTATAAAAAGCATGTGCACAGTTTCCGATAGTGGGTCTTTATATCCGAAGATTGGAACAAGTTTAACTTAGCAGATTAGTAAATGTGGTGTTACTTCTTTAGAAGGGAGCGTACTTCCTAATGACCTTCCAAACAGAAGATATATTATTTATCAAGTGTGTCTTCTTCCTTTTCATTTTTTAAATTTCAATTTTGTGTTAAGTGGCACTACATATAAATATAAGTCTCACTCGATTTGTTTTTGTTAATGGTCGTGTCAATGTTGTTAATATCCCTCCTTCATTTAAACTTGCAAGAAACTTTAAGTATGTTTGTATTATTATTTGCAGGTGGTTGATGTGGTGTTTTGCCAGTTACTATTGTTGTTTAAAGCGTGTACTAGGATGGGCAAAGTCTAGACTTACTATGTATTCTTCTTCATCTGGCTTGATTCTTAAGTTTAAAAACTGGTTTAGGATGTCATCAACTTCATCAAACCCCATTTATTTTGGTTGGGTTATTCAAATATAATGCATAATAACGAGACTTAACAGTATGTCAATGGTGTAATTTTCACTTTCATTTTCATTCAAGTAGATGTTAAGTTAGTTGGTAGCTTTTTTAGATATGATGTTTGAAGGATTAGCTGCAGGATAAATGTCAATGTATGAACTGAAAGTAAGTTGTAATCTCAATGACTCTTGATCTGCATCAATACGTTGTTTAGGTTGCTGAAAAAAACTGATCTAATGGCTGGAGTAGAGCATAACAAGAATTTTTTTAATTTTTTTTATTCACGTAAAGCCATGTTTTTTGTTAGAAACCCGGGCTCTATAAGAGGTAATAGAGCCCATTTCCAAAACCAGGCTCTATTTGCTTTTCAAATAGAGTCCCCTCCCCTTTAAGCCCCATTCTAAAACTAGGATTTATGAAACTTTCCAACCGGACTCTATGTCCCTTTTTGTAGTAGTGAAATACATGTAGCAACGACGAATGTAAATACTCTTTAAAAGTTTAAATAAAAATATTTTAAAAAATCACCTTTCAAAAGTCACTACGTGTTAGTATAAATAATCATAATATCAACATCACGTAATTAAAAACATAACCATCCAAATAAATATGCAACATTATAGTGTTCCGCACGACACTCGTCTTAATTTGGTCCCACAACACTTGCTAAGAAAGTCAAGCTTGACTTTAACCATGACAAATAGGTGTACACCATGCAATTACCAAATTATTTTATTTTACATAATTGACCATGCATGCCAAATTATATTCTCATTGTGTCCTATTTCATGACTACTATACTCTTGCTAACATTACTCTTTTTACATTTTAGCACATCAACAACACAACAAACTTGGATCAAAGCCAGTTACTGGTTCATTGGTAGCTCGTTCCCTATTCCTAACATAAACTCTGGTCTTTTCACTTACCTCATATGTGCTTTTGCATACATTAACGCTTCAAACCATGAGCTCTTTTTGTTTTAGTTAGATGAATCATATATATCCACATTTGCATCCACTGTCAAAAGAAACAACCTGACGGTTAGACCACTTTTGTCGATATGGACAAAAAATGGTATCCTCGGAAGCTATGAAAATTCCTCCAACTTTTTTAAGATGGCCGAAAACCAATCTCATCGAAAGAATTTTATACAATCTTCAATAAGAATGACAAGGCTTTACGGGTTTGAATGACTTGATCTTCATGTTAGTACTTTATTGAATACAACAGGTAACATGGCCAACTTAGGGACTTTATTTGACGAGTGGCGAGTTGCTATAGATTCTGAGCTGAAAGAAAGTACTAGAGATCAAAAGAAACTGATCTTGACAATGGCGGGCTATTATGTACCTGAACTAGACTCATTAAGTTACCCAGTTAACTCTATACGAAGGAACTTTGACTGGGTAAGTCTTAGATCTTATGATTATCATACATGTTTTACGGATAAATTCACGTACAATTTCACAGCTGCCCACACAGCTCTATATGATCTATCTAGTCGGGTCAATACATATTATGGTATAAACGAATGGGTCAAAAGGGGATTATCGGCTAATAAGATGGTGCTCGGCTTAGCATACTATGGGTATACATGGACCCTTGTGGGCCATAATGATAAATGGCATTGGTGCACCGTCTAAAAGCGGGTCCATTATAGGAGATGGTTCACTGAACTATGATTATATCAGGAAGTACCTGAGAAGTTATAAGATTGATCATGTGTACAACTCGACTTATGTGATAAATTATTTTACTTTTGGATTGTTATGGGTAGGATTTGATGACGTCGAAGCTGTTAGAGCTAAAGTTTCATATGCAAAAGAAAAGGGGCTTCTTGGTTATAATGTGTGGCAGGTCCCTGACGACCGCAATTGGGAACTCTCGAAAGCTGCTGGTAAGTGAAAGGTAACCGATGTTAGCCAGATATATTATGTGCAATATATTACGCGCGGTTATATAATAACAAATTTTGCAGCTCAAGCAAAAGATAAATCTGGCCATTACATGATATTGTTGGCGATTACCTTGCCTGCAATCGCTTCAATTATACTGCTACTAGGCTGCATAATTTGTTACTAAAGAAAAAGAGTGATTATAGCGAAAGGTATGCCTTTTACATTCTAGTTTCAAAAGGAATAGATAAATCTGACTACTGTGTTTCAAATTACCAATGACAAAATCTTGCAACTTGCAAAAATGATGCTATATTTTTCAATTTTCTTATACAGTGAAAGAAATGATGAGTAGAGGAAAATCTTCGAATCATAACCTGCAGCAAGTAATCAGCTTTGCTGACATAAATTTCAATTAATGATGTTGCAGATGCTATTTGTATTTGGTAATAGTTTTGTGGGAAATGTAGCTAGGCTAGAAGAGCCCCTCAAGCATTGTGAATAGGTTATATCCTGCACAATGATGCCCTCTCTTGTTAGCCTATTCTATTATGGATGATGGTTGAATGGAATTGGGCTAACTTGAGGTGTGGAAATGTAGTTGTGAGGATATGGTAATGGTGCTATATGGTGAACTTTTAGGTCAGATGAGATGTTTGTCCTTTCTCTGTTTTTGTTGTGTATGCTCAAAGATGAATTTAGCCCTATCCGATGAATATGGTTAGTTGCCCGAGAAATCTATTGATAGTGGGTATGTTTTGTTGAATGTTCTGTTTGTATAGCATAAGATAGGCTTGTCTATTCTTGTGCTTCTATTTGTAGTATCATTGAAAAATAATAAAAGTGTTCACCTTTGCACCAAAAAAGCTTTGCTGACATACGTGAAGCTACAAATTATTTTTCGAAAGAAAATAAGCTTGGCGAGGGTGGATATGGACCTGTTTACAAGGTATTAATATTATCATCTTTTATTCTGTGTACATAAAGCTACACTTAAAGAGGATTTATGCGTATTAGTTACCTATCTTGCGGCTAAGCATCATATTTATCTTTGACCAGGGGAAATTATCAAATGGACAAGAAATAGCAGTAAAAAGACTTTCACATAGTTCTAAACAAGGGCTCGAGGAGTTCAAGAACGAGGTCACGTTTGCAGCAAAATTACAACACGTCAGTCTAGTTAAACTCTTAGGGTTCTGCACTGAAAAGGAAGAAAAGATGTTGATTTATGAGTACATGCCAAACAAAAGCTTAGACTTTTACATCTTTGGTGAGCAGTCTATTATATACGCATATCGAGCTTTTTCTTCTTCAGTTTCTCGAATAAAGTAATAACATAAATTGGCATGTGTAGATCCAAGGCGAAGGTCTATGCTGAACTGGGAAAAATGGGTTGAGATAATAGAAGGGATAATCCAAGGACTCCTTTATTTCCAAGAGTACTTGAGATTAGCGATAGTTCACAGAGACTTGAAACCAAGCAACATTTTACTTGATGCACATATGAAACCAAGAATATCGGATTTTGGGATAGCCAAAAGCTTTCAAGACAACGAAACTGAAGCGACTACAGACCGCATTGTTAGAACCTAGTAAGTATGCACAAAAGTTGGTGTTACTTTGTAACAATATCTTCATAAATTTTGGTTTTTCATGCGTACTTAATAGATTCAGGTTAAACATGTACGTTTGGGACTAAACACTATTCTTGGTGCAATATAGCGGATGTGTTCCTCCTGAATATATAAAAAAGGTACATACTCAAGAAAATATGATGTCTATAGCTTTGGGGTTCTTCTTTTGCAAATTTTAAGTGGAAAGAAGAACTATCATGTGTACGGACCAAATCAAAATCTAAGTCTCCTAGAATATGAAAGTTACTTTTACAACAGTATCTTGTTAAAATAATTTTGCACAATGATGCTCGACTTTAACAATGAACGATTTCAGGCATATGTTCTGTGGAAAGAAGGTAGTGCTATGGAGTTCATAGATCCTTCATTGGATGACACATCTTCAACATAAAAGCTAATAAGATGCATGCACGTTGCTCTGCTATGTGTCAAAGAAAAGTGGATACATAGACCATCAATGTTGGAGGTTTCAACCATGTTAAGAAACGAACATGCTGACATGCCTATACCTAAAAGACTCGCGTTCTCAAAAAATAAAGATGAAGACGAAAAGAAAGGTACAGAGATGGAAGAAGTGTGTTCGGCTAATGATCAAACCATTTCCTAGCTTCTTCCTCGTTAAAGAATAGAAAATTATATAACAATGTAGCCAACTTACGCGTCTTTTATCATTGTATGGGATGAACTTGTGTTACCATATGACATGACAATGAGTTAGCGATAACCATTTAATTAATTCTTCATGTTAGTATTATTAGCTAGTATATTTAGAGTTCTCCATATTAGTTGTATGAGGACCATTGATGTTTTAAGGCCTAGCCCATCCTTGTTTATTTCCTGTATTATATATTGTAACCTTTGTAAAGATAATATTCAAGGAATCAATTATAACCTTTAATAAGGTATCACAGCCATAAATATTCTCCTAATTTTTCTCCCTTCACACATCTTCTTCCCTATCATTCTCAACTGACGCCTCCTTAACCCTAATCTTTAATCCAATCGGCTTCTATGGCTATAGAAGACACCCCACCACTACCCCCACCATCATCTTCTACTGATAAGATCATTCCCTTTAGCATACCCAACAAGGTCCCTATTAAATTAGACCTTGAAAAACATAACTACAATGCTTGGAGTTCCTTCTTCCTCATTCACCTTGGTGGTCTCGAGCTCAAGGCTCATGTGGAATCCAAAACCGCAAGCACTAATCCCGAATGGGAGCAACTTGATGATCTCATCAAGATGTGGATCCTTAGTTCTCTATGTGATTCACTTCAAGAACAAGTTGTTACCACTTCGGGTAATGCTAAAAAATTATGAGATCATTTAAAAGACTTATTCCATGACAATAAGGATGCTAGGGCTATCAATCTTGATAACGCCCTTTTTTCCATCAAGATCGGGAAGATAACCGTAAATGAGTATTGCACAAAGATTCGGTCTATGGCGGATAGGCTTAAAAATCTAGGATGTGATGTGAACGACAAGAACTTGGTGATCTACACGGTTAACGGGCTCAATTCTAGGTTTGCCACTCTCGTTAAAATCATTCGCCACAGCAAAACCCTACCTTCCTTCGAAACAACAAGGACCATGCTTCTCCTCAAAGAGTCATCATTCAACGAGTCAACCAATGCTTCCACCATGTTTGAAAGTAGTTCTTTATCTCTTACAATTCTTTTGGCCTCCTCATCATCCATGACCAAAGGTAACACCAATACTCCATCCAAAACCGTTAATAACCTTCAATTATGTAATCACTTTTCTAGAGGAACGTGCAAGTTTGGGGACCAGTGTAAATTTGTTCACGACAATAGGAATAGGGTGGGATTAAACACTAGAAATACCCCTAGACCTACTATTACTACCCCTAATTCATGGGGTTCCAGCTTCGGTACTTCCCACTACTAGCATGCCCAACACATGTAATACCCAAGGCCCATTCAATCCCAACCCACAGCCTTTGTTACTCTTAGATACTATTCTTCAATTGGCCCAGCCCACCTGGCCCATTCGATACCGCAGCAACAACAACAGCACATAGTGGCAGCCTAACACCCTCTTGTGTATACGGGCCAGCAGCAAAACCAATTCGGTCAGCCCATGACGCACAATAACAACCAAGGTATTCTTGGTGTGGCTTCGCATTGTATGCCTCTCAGCTGACCTCACTTCCGAGCGTGTTTAGTACTATGACCTTGCAAGACCCAACCTAGAACATGGATACTGGTGCTACTTCTAATTTAAATTCTAATGCTCATAATTTAAGTATTCTTTTTAAAACACGCTTATACTCATCTATACATGTTGGTGACGGTAATTCCATTCCCGTTACTAATACTGGTCATAGCATTATTCACTCTCTTCATCGTCCTTTACATCTTAATAATGTTCTTGTCACTCCCAACATTATTAAAAATCTTATTTTTGTTCGTCAGTTCACTAGAGATAATAATTGCACTATTGAATTTGACGCGTTTGGTTTTTCTGTGAAGGATTTCTTGACTCGTCATATCCTCCTTCGATGTGACAACTTGGGCAATCTCTATCCAGTAACCAAGCCGTTAACTCTTCCAACTACTTTTATGTCTACTAGTTCCACCACGTGGCACCAACGCCTCGGTCACCCCGGGGATGAAGTGATTTTTTATCTTAGTTTGCGTCATTTTATTTCATGTAATAAGGAGAAGTCTACACATGTTTGCCATTCTTGTCAACTTGGTAAGCAAGTGAAGCTTCCATTTCATATTTCTCATTCGATTGTTCAACATTGTTTTGATATTATTCATTCAAATTTGTGGACTTCTCCTATTGTTAGTTCCAATGGTTTTAAATATTATGTGTTATTTCTCGATCATTTCTCTCATTATATTTGGATCTATCCCTTAAAGCATAAATCCGATATGTTTAGTAAATTTGTTCACTTTCGCAATTATGTTAAAAATTAGTTTCAAAGAGAAATAAAAATCTTTCAATATGATCATGGTGGTGAGTTCAGTAATAACCAACTCCACACTTTATTTAACAACAACGGTATACATCTTCGTTTTTCTTGCCCCAAAGTATCCCAACAAAATGGCAAAGCTGAATGAATGATACACACCATAAATAATGTCATTCGTACACTCCTTTTTCAAGATCACTTACCCTTGTCCTTTTGGGTCGAGGCCCTTCATATGGCCACTTACCTCCTAAACTTCTCCCCTCTAAAGCTATCAACAACGAAATCCCTTTCACAAAATTATTTAACAAAGAACCTAACTACTCCTGCCTTCGCATCTTTGGATGCCTTTGTTATCCTCACCTTTACTCACCCTACAAATTAGCACCACGAGCCACCCCTTGCATATTTTTAGGCTTTCTCGCATATCACCATGGCTATTATTGTCTCGACCTCGAAACCAACAAGATAATCCTTTCTCGGCATGTTACGTTTGATGAGAACCAATTCCCTTATAAATCCATGACACCTTCTTTTCCACCTTCCTACTAATTTCTTGAACCCATACCTCCTCCCTCAATACTTCCTCACGTCACAAAAATTACTTCACCCAATAATGGCCCTACACCTCCTGGCCCAACTGATAACGCCTAGATTTGGTATGTTTTGGGATGCGTTATCTTGGATTTATATGTGCTAATTGGTAAAATAATATTGCTTTTACCCCTGTTATTATGCAAAATGAGTTGCTTGTGTTGCAGCTAGCCGAAAGATACGAAGTAAAGAAAAGAAGCTAAGAAATGAGTGATAATTCGGTATTTGATTTGAAGACTCATCGGGAACAGTAAAATATGCACTTTAGGTCATAAACATGTGGTATGGATTGGCCTAAGGGACAAAAAGTTGATCGAAAGACGAAAGACGAAGAAAAATTAAGATCGCATTGCGAGACGAGCACTCTGCCGCTCGGCAAGCGGCTTTGCCGCTAGGCAGAGAACTCTATTAGATTGCCGCTCGATAGGAAGGATTGCCGCCCGGCATGACCACGATGTCAGTTACATTTTTATAATTATGAGCTAATTAACAAGCCATTATGATTGGAAACCGATCATATACTTGTATTACCAAGTGGGGGAACTTACATTAACTCCCTAAGTCGGTTTAGGAGGATTATAAATAGTTTGGGTAATATTAACCTACAAGAAACACATAGAACAAACAAAAACCACTTAACATTCAATTAGGTTAAGTTTCCACCATCTTTATTCACCCCAAAAGCTGTAGAAATATCTCTGCAAATCCAGGAGAGTATAGGACAAATTTGAAGGGAGAAGCACCACTCTTGGAGTTACGTTGATTACAATGATTGGAGGCCCTTGGCGAGATACATCACCAAACCTTTAGGAATCTTTCTAGGTATCAATCTTTACAAATATTTCTGAGATGTGTCTTAATTTATCATTTGAATGTTGGATTTGTGAAATGAATTTATATATTGAGTAGTCTCATAATACTAATGTGTGGAATGAAATGAATTTGGTAAAATGTTTGATTGTGTATGAGTGATGATTTTTGTGAACATGTGGTTTATTTATGTCTTGCGTTCTTTTCTATGATTTGTGGTAGAATACCCACGGAATCATAGGTCGAAAGGGATTCCGTGGCGTAGACTATTCTCTATTAGTCATGACAAACTAAAAGGGGTTTTGGTAATTGACATCTACCATTTTTACATAATCAACTGAGATAGACAACAGGGCTTGAATTCAAGTATAGGTTAAAAGAACTTGTTGAATCACTTAGGAACATTAATTATGTAGCAAACACACTTAATTGGTTTGGGGTTGATGATGTTCATAGGTCAAAAGGGTTCATCATTAGTTTCATGCATAAATATGATTTGGTGAAGCATACCACGGAGTCAAATCATATACAAATGGGTTTTTGTAAATCATATACATTTGTTTACCCAACATAATCAAACATGGATATCAATGACATGGATTTCTCGCATAAGTATAGTCTTAAAAATGAAACGAATTTGTTTAAGTAATTACCTTAATTTTGTGACGCTAATGGCCGTGACAACCTTAGTGTCTAACTTGCTATCTAGTATTGGTTTAAACCAAGTCCCATGGAACGAACTTGACTTATCCGACTTTACTACGATTGAACGAGTATACTTGCTCGTATGTATCGTTGGTAATTTCATTAGTCTCGATTATAAATGTAAAACTTGCACCCGACCAATGTCATCAAGTTTTTGGCGCCGCTGCCAGGGACTTGTATTTTATTCCTGTTTTAATCATTACAAAAGGTAGCGGGAATGTTTAGTTTAAAAAATTAGATGGCAAATAAGTAGCAAACAAAATGTATATAAAAAATCTTTCAGAAGGTTGCCTGTCGGGCGGCACACTTGCCTGCCGGGGCGGCATCACCTCATATAAAGAAAAAAATAAAATAAAATAAAATTTTCAAGCACCCTGCCGGGCGGCAGACATGCTGTGCCGGGCGGCAGAGGACATTCTGTGAAAAAAAAACTTTTCAAGTTTGGAAAATATGAAGCATAAGGATGCGTGGGTCAGTTCTAAAATGGTAAACGAGTTAAGTTATTATGGAAAACAAGTATGAATGATTAATTGTTTATACTAACCCATTGCTAATAAGTTGGATGATGCATGTTTTTAATAGTGTTTAAGCTTTCGGAATGGGTACTTTGAGCTTGGTTTCGGAATACTTGAAGGATCTTGAGGAATGTATGGATGATGGTGATTTAAGAATTGCTAAGGAAGCAAAATTGTTTGATGCTTTGGAGCACAAGAGTGTTGTGATAGAAGTGGATAATCAAAAAATTGCAATATTTACCAAGACGCCACTCCGAGCCTTTGGTGAACCATTCATGAGGTACTCTTTACCATGCAAAGTTGATGGGCAAGGAGGCTTTGGGATGCGTGACCCACTCTGCTTGGAGCTTCGTCCTTGCGACTGCGGCAACTATGTTTAGGCAAACTGTGTTACGGAAAAAGTGTTGGAAAACATGGGTTTTGTGCGTGTCAATTTTAGCGACTACGGTAGAAAGATGGTGAATGATGTCAACGTGGAAATTCATGGGGTAAAGTTCAAGGCTGATTTTGTTGTTTTGGATTATGTTAACGAATGAGAACTATCTATCTTGTTTAGAAGGGACGTTTTAGCAACAACTAAGAGCCAAGTCGATTTCAGATTGGGAGAGATAAGGATGAATCTTACTAAGTTTAAAGAGGGTATTGATGTGATCGTTCTTTTAGAAGAAGTTGGAAGCTCAAGCGAAGAAGTTGTAAAGATGGGGAAAGCAAACCGCAACAAAGGCTATAACATTAACAAACTCACCCCCCCTCCTTCTTTGAGGCTAGAAGAAATTCCACCATTCCACCACAACCGATATACCATCCCCTAACCGCAAAGCAAAAGGAGAAAATGAAAGAGGTATTGGACATCAAATACAAAGAGCTAGAGGAATCGAAGCCTATTCTTGAAGTGTTAGAGAACTATGTTATTTACAAGAAGAAATTGGATGAAATTTTGATAGGTAAGGAAAGGTTTAACAAGAAAGAGTTTAGTGAGGAGGACAAATTATGCATAATTGAACACAGTTTGCCTAAGAAAATGTGTGATCCCGAAAACTTTGTTTTGTCAGTGAAGATTAACGGTGTTGTTGATATAACAACCCACAATTTTCATCAATATAATTACCCATATATTAAATTAGATGCAATTTTCCTCAATGTAATTTCCATCTATTAAATTAGATGCAACCATTTTCATGGAAAGATTATTGCTTTATTTCATCCATAATGTAATGTAACTTACATTACAAAAGTAAGCAAGCTCACGCAACCTACCAATGCCAATTTCATCAACGTTTATAGCAAGTAAACATTATAATATGTCAAGCAATATGTTTAAACTCCATTTTCACCATACGTTATCTATTTAATGTACTTTTCATAACGTTATATCAAAACGGATTTTAAACGTTAACGTTTATAACAAAACCCATCAACATGTAATGTTTACATACAAAATAAATGTACAAGCTTTCAAGGCATGTGTACTAGTGTACAATGCATAACTTTTGAATATGTTTTTCTCCAAAATGAATGTACAACACTTTAAAGCCCAAAGTACAAGTTGACAATGCAAGATTTCAAATAAGCCCATTTTCCTTCCATTTTTCTAAGGCATCTTGTACAAGCTTTCTAACACAAGATACAAGCACTTAAGTCACCACATTTAAACATGTCTTTCCCTCCATTTCAACACCCTAGCTCATCCAAAATCTAAAACCCTAACCTGAAACCCTAATGAACCCGTAACACCTAAACTAGTTTGAACCAAGTTTAAACCAAGCAACCACCCTTTCACCACAATGCCGCCAAATCACCACCACCTTGTCACCACCTTGATTGCTCCCTTTCACCTCCTTGTCACCTTCTTGTAAGCTGCTAGTCACCTTGATCCCCAAGTAAACACCTTGTCACCACCCTTGATAACCGAAGCCCTCTCCACCTCTCTAAGCTAGTCCCTAGCCTCTAATAGTCACCCTAGCTCACCTTGGATACCACTCCTCTACAACTTGGCCATTACTCCACACAACTTTGCCACCACTCAAAATTTTCGAGCCTATATATAGCCGAAAACCATGCATACTTTCCCAACTCACTATCTAAACTAAACTTATACTCAAACCATGATCTAGCGAAGCTAAAGAAGAGAAAGAGGAAAGTATAAGCCAAGTAGAAACCAAGAAACAAGAAAGAAGATCCCTTGATGAATCTCCTAAAGTTTTCGGGTTATATTTGCTCATTTTGACACATTTCAACCATTCGTGTACTAGTAAGCCTTTTCACTCATTCTATAAGCTCTTGATACATTTTAGATCATGTATAAGCTTTAATTAAGCCACTTGTTTAAGCCTTGAACCATAAGAACCATTTGTTTGGTTTTCCTAAACCAAACATGCTCTAAAAACCCTAAAACCCTATTTCAAAACCCTAATAAGCTAAAAGCCATAATTTGAGCCTATAAGCTATTTCTATAAGCTATAATATCATTTTTATAAACATGGAAACAAACCCTAAAAGCTCTAAGCTTTTGGATCTTAATTTTAAAGCTAAACGCACCCTAATTGGATAAATGAGCTCATAAGATCATTTTTATAAGCTATAAGATTATTAAGCTTGTAAATTTAACATATTTTAGCTTATTATGATAAGCTACATGCTGCAAAACTGAATTGGATTCAAAAAATGCAAAGTATATGGTTTTTGGACTTAAAATGCAATTATTTTGTACTTTAGGGGTATATATTGTAACATTTTGAAACATATAAACTAGAGGGGCTGAAAATGTAATTATCCAAAACCTGAAACCATAAGGGGTTGTTTTGCTAATTTTCTAAGTTAAGGGTAAAATCTATATAAAGTTATATATAAAGGATTAAATTTGTAAATATATATACCAAGGGTATATATATTGTCATTTTTATATTCTCAGTGGTATAAAATATAATATTTTTATATTAATTATAAAAATATATTTAAATATTATAAGACTCGACTTTATTAAAACCCGACACATTTGTCGTTATCATTCGTCGATCGAAACACTATAATAATAATTATGTTATATATTTAACATAATTTATCATCCACTAGCTTTTGAAGAAACATAAAAAGATAAAATACTATCGTTTAAACTATAACGTATCACGTTACTAGGGAATTTCATATGAGGGGCTTTCATTTGGGTAAACATTTTGACGAGTTGCTAGATTTATGATTTAAAGTGTCCTAGCTCCTCAAACGTTTACTACATGACCTCTGGATTATGATAGCCCGAACAGTGATACGATGTTTTCACAAACTAATAAACAAAAATCATTTACGTTAAACTTTATGAAATAAAGTTTTGAAACAATCAAACTAAGACTTGACGTATTACCACAGGTTGCGTGACGAGGCTGTTTACTTCCATTTGAATTAAATTTCAAATCAATCAACTACCTTATCAAGGTGAGTTCATAGTCCCACCTTTACTTGTTTTCTAAACTCCGTGGGGAGATACATGCTATAAACCATAAATACAAGTATTTTCCAAGTGTATGATATCCTGATATATTATTGCCTAAGTACCTCCATTTGCCATAAGGCCCCACTATCATGAACTGTTAATTACTTTGCGAAGTAAGTGCGAATGCCGTGAATAGATCTATTGGGATTGAACTTCCCCGTCTAGGTTCTGGTACATACATGGCCAACGGATGCATTTCATTTTAGGAACTCTGGGTGTTTGGCAAAGCACCCGCTTGGGGCAACAAATTATGAATAACATTAACTTAAGGCTTCGGTGTCATGAGCTTAGTGCAATAATATAATATTGTTTACCATGATAATTGTATTTGTTGCAATTATTACTATTACATTGACTTGTATTCAACTATTACATTTCAAACTTGTGAATTTCACTCAACCTTTGTGTTGATCTTTTTAGCATGTTTATCTCAGGTAATTAAGCAACCTATGGTACAGAGTGGCATTGGAGTTGAGGACGTCTAAACTTGTTATCATTCAACCTTTATGTTTTCAAATGTATTTTGGGACCTCCTTTGTAAAACTTGATATATTATTGAATGATAACTAAATTTTCTAAAACGTCTCTTTTGAGTTGTTTTCTATGATTATGACTGTTGATTCATGATGTAATACCTAAAATTAGCTTCCGCTGCTATATGTTAAATAAGGGGGTGTTACAGATTTGTATCAAGAGCCAGAGTTATAGAGAACAAGGTTAAAACCTAAACTATAACTACTTTTTCCATCCAAGAAAGTCCTCTGTGCCACTACATTTCCTGAATAGTATGTAAAGATACATAACTATTATATAAATAACTTATGTTATTTCTACTGGGTTGTTACAGAATTATGTCTACATTCACCCACCCTATTATCGTCCTATCTGATTTTGATGTTGAGGATGCTTTTTCCTCTACAACTACTCTTGACTATACGCTGGCTTCACCGGACTATTTCCCAGCTTCACCGGGAAACACTTCTTCTGATGCTTCATAGGATTTATCTAAGAATCTTTTGGCCTCGCTAGCCATCTTACCTTTCCATGATGGTCCATATATGAAGGTCATACAATCATATAATGCTACTAATGATGAATCACCTATTCCACCACCACGAGCTCCTATTGCTCCACCAACTATTTTACCTCCATCTGTAGTGTTACCATTATCACCAATGTTTGATCCCCAAGATTTCTTTCTTCCCGAGGAATTCTGCCACCTTATAAATGAGCTCGTTTTCTATCACCCTTCTCCTCAGATTTCTCTGCCCAACCTCAGGTATACGAGATTGGAGAGAGTTATCATAAAACGCATCTGGAGCACCATGAGGAACAGATCGAGACTATATTGAATCACTTAGATGAGCTCCCTCTTGAACGCATTGAATACGTGGAAGATAAGATAGAAGGTCTTGGTAATGGTCGAGTAATCATACAGCAAGATTTTGACCAACTAGAAACTGAACTTCAAAAAGCCCGTACCCAGATTTATGGATTTCTAGGAGAGCAAAAAAGGCATGATGATGAGATTGTTCTTGCTCACCTCAGGACTTCTACTCTAGAGATACTCATCAAGGATATCCAGATTTGCCACCGGTCAGATATGAAGAGTCTTCTGGACAAGATCCATAAGCTCAAGAACCATAAGGGAGGACCACCAGACTACTAGACTAGATCCTTATCATTTACAGCTTTTGTTAGAATCCAACCACTGGATATGTGGTATAAATAATGACACTTGTCAAATTTTGACTATGTAAAATATGTAGACAAGCTTTTTAAGACTTAATACAGTGGTGATTCCATTATACCTTATTGTTTTATGATACTGATTTATGTATGTCGTGGTTGTCTATCCTATATTCTGTAGTGTGATGACTCATATCTTTATCCAGGATTACTATGGCTCTCTTACCACCCGGTTTTCTCAAACCTTTGTAACCAGATATCATGGATATGATAAATGATCAAGATATTAAGCATACGATTTCACCTACACCACCACCAGACTATCTTTTGATAAGTTATCTAAGTGGTCGTGGTATGAAACCACTGGAAAGTGAACCAGTCCCCAAGTAACCTAATTAGTTAGATGCCTGTTAGAGTGTCCATTCCAAAAAAATTCCATTATATCCTGTAATGTATATCAAAGAATGTGTATTTCTTTGTTAGAATTTATACCAAATAAGAATCCATACAATGATATATTCTTATTTTGTGTTGTCTTATAAATGTTGATAGAATGGCTCCCATGAGGACATCAACATCTTCAGCACCACCCATGACTCAGGCCGACATCAAAAAACTAATTGCTGATAGTGTTTTCGCAGCTTTGGAAGCACAAGCTGCTACCATGGCAAATGCTGACAATACCAATAGGAACACCCGAGAAGGAGAAACTCCTGTAGCAAGAAAATGTAGCTACAAAGAGTTTATGAGCTACCAACCTTTCAATTTCAAGGGTATGGAAGGCGCTGTTGGCCTCATCCACTGGTTTGAACGAACTGAATTGGTATTTTCTCATAGCGACTGTACCGAGGACTGCAAAGTGAAATTTGCTACTGGTACTCTAACTGAAGAAGCTTTGTCCTGGTGGAATTCATTCGCCCAGCCTATTGGAATAGAGGAAGCTTACAAGACCACCTGGTCTGAATTGAAGAAGCTCTTAACAAAGAAGTATTGTCCTCGAACTGAGGTCAAGAAAATAGAGGATGAATTTTACAGCCACCCAAGAACCAATCACGGGTTCTCTTCTCCCCTTTTATCCTGCAACCATGAAAAATTCAGAGGATAAAACCTTCCCCCCTCCTCCACTATCTCCCCCCAGCTTTATAATTGCCATGTTGGCAATCCTTCACCATTTTCAAGTAATTTCGATGGCTAGATTGACTCCAAAAGAAATTGAAGGCTGGGATTTGTTTTAGAATCACCTCACACAACAAGCACACCTTATGAAGCTCTCACAAAAGAAGCACAGGTGAGAAGACCAAGAAGAGAAGACTTCGGCTATAAATAGAGCCTTTTGTAAGCCTTTAAGGCATCTTAGCTTAATTTTTAATATATCTTAGCTTAATTTTTAATATAACTTAGCTTATTTTTAGTTTTTAAAGTCATTTACAGCTTTTACTTTCAGCTTTGTAACACTTTCAAGTTTTAATGCAAATTTGAGGTTTTAAGTCAATTTACAATTCCAAGTGTTAAGCTTCTTAATTGTGTTGTTTTGTGCTCAAAAAGCTCTTAATACAGCTTATTTATAAGCTGCTTTAATTAAGTAAACTTAAAAAGTTAATTAGTTAAGAAAAAAAAATCAAAATTCCACACTCAAATATACCACAGCTTATGGATGATAAGCCAGTTCTGGATGGGCGTGGGGGGGGGGGGGGCTATGGTCACTACTCAGCTTGTTTATACAAGCTAGGAGCTTATAGGACTCTTTGTTAACCTGTTTGAGCAAGGGTGTTGTAAGTCTCTCTTTTTCTTATTTTTTCTTATTTACTGTAGAACTGCTTATAGTGCTTATTTGTTACCTAGATTTGCTTATTTATGCTTTATTATGATGTTTAGTACTTATCTTGCTTAGTTGTTAGTTTAAAAGTGATTTGTGCAAATTTCTTGTTATTTTGTTTGTTATGAGATTAATATCGTTAGAGATTCGATTCAGTTATTTAAGTGCTTATTCTTGATTGAAATCTGCTTATAAGTGTCTTATTTTGTTATTTGATAATCTGTTTTTAATCAGCTTAAAAAAAGGGAAAAATGATTTGTGAAAACTTTAAGGGGTGTTTGGAACAAGCAGTACTAACCCATAGTTAGTACTGCTGGTTCTCTTTTGGATTTTAAAGCTAGCAGTACTAACTTAGAGTTAGTACTGGTAGTTAATACTGTTAGTACTGTTGGTTCATGTTTGCTTATTAGCTTATTATTTCTGCTTATTTAAGATTTGCTTAGCTTTTTTAGAGTAGTTTAAGCCCATTTTCGTTTGCTGTCTTTAGTGGGGCTTATTTAAGCTTATTTGTCTTTTCAAAGTAATTTTAAGAGTTTATCAGTTTTTTTAGTTTTTTAGCTTATTCGCCATTCTAGTTTATTATAGATGCTTATTCTTATGCCTGAGTGCTTATTAGTGATAGTTAAATAGCTGTTTTAGCTTATTTGCTTATTTCTTATTTCATTGTGTTATATTAAAGCCAACAGTACTAAATCTAAGCTAGCAGTACTAACTCAAAGCTAGCAGTACTAACTCTAAGTTAGTACTGCTGAGTTTCTCCTGCTTAATTTAGCTTTATTTGCTTGTTGAATTTGCTTATTTAGGTTTAGTGCCCAACTTGTCTGTTCCATTTTTCATTAGCTTATTTGAGCTCAAACTGCTTAGCAGTTAGCATCTTTATCATTTTAGGGTTTAATTTTTGATAATGTAGTTTTTTTAGCTCGCATTTTTTTACATTCCCGTCTCATTTTAGGTTTAAATCTTTAATAGCTTTCATTGTTAGGTTTTCCTTAATTGCCTTTGCATTTTATTTAGAAAAATCAAATCCAAATCTTTGTCATTCAAACATCAATCATCAATCCGTCATTGGATTTTCCATGCAAGCCTCGTTGGGACATAACGACTCGGAAATATTCTATACTACTTCCGGTTTCATTGATTTTGTGGATTTTGATCCTTGTTATATATTTTTATTTATTTATATATAAAAAAAGGAATAAGAATCCGCGAGTCAAGCCTATATATTGGGATTGAGCTTGGCTTGAGCTCGATAAAAGCTCGACTCGTTCGAGTCGAGCTCGAGCTCGAGCTCGAGTTGCTTGATAAAAGTTTGGCTTGTTTGCACCCCTAATCTACCCTATTATCGTCTCATCTGATTCCGATGTTGAGGATGCTTTTTCCTCTACAAATACTCTTGACTATATCCCAGCTTCACCGGACTATTTCCCAGCCTCACCGGGAAACACCTCTTCTGACCCTTCAGATGATTTATCTAAGGATCTTTTAGCCTCGCTAACTATCACCTTTCCACGATGATCCATGTATGAAAGTTATGCAAGCATATAATGCTACTAATAATGAATCACCTATTCCACTACCACAAGCTCCTATTGCTCCACCAACTGTTTTGCCTCCATTTCCAGTGTTACCACTATTTGATTCCCAAGATTTCTTTCTTCTTGAAGAGATTTTACCATCTCGGAAATGAACCCGTTCCCGATCATCCTCCTCTACTTCCGCCCTACCTCAAGTATTTGAGATTGGAGAAAGTTCTCATAAAACGCGTTTGGAGCGCCATGAGGAATAGATCGAGACTATTTTGAATCACTTAGATGAGCTCCCTCTTGAGCTCATTGAGCATATGGAAGATAAGATAGAAGGTCTTAGTAATGGTCGAGTAATCATACAGCGAGATTTCGACAGACTAGAGACCGAACTTCAAGAAGCCCATACCCAGATTGCTGGATTTCAGAGAGAGCAGATAAGGCATGACAACGAGATTGTTCTTGTTGGGATTCTAGATTTGATGAGACAAAATAAATATAAGAATGAAACAAGAAGGACTTAAAGGAAAAGGACCTAAATTAACAATAAGAGATTCTTCAAGCTGGTGGAGTATATTCTACAAAAGATGGAAGATATCAGAAGATACTAAAAGATATGCTCAAGAAGAATAAAGATAAAGATTAAAAGATTTGGTCAAAATAAGATAAGAATGAATATTAATGAGAAGATAATTAATTGATTCTCTCATTAATATATTAATTAGTTTCCTTGTAAGTCTAGGACTCTTTATGCTATAAAAGGAGGTCCAGACATTTAGAATTATCCATCCATAGCATAGTTGACTGATGAGAGTCGATAGTGAATGTGTGTATGTGTACACCATAGTTAGTAGTTTGTTAGTAATAGACATACTATAGATGTCTATGTAGTAGTTAGTAACCCTAAGTTATAGTTGGGGTAATAGGGAAAACGTTTGAATGAAAAACCTTGTTTGATAATATTGCTTTCTTATTATTCCGCTGCGTGTTCAATATTATCTGTAAAACTAATCCTAGAAGGGCTAAACGATTCTTATCAATTGGTATCAGAGCCTCGTGGCTCTTGATCTAGGATCTACAAGGTTTGTTGATGTCGTGCTATGAAGAAAAAGAAGGTTGATTTTCTGCTTTGGAAGTTATTGGCTGATTTTGGTGATTTTAGAGTTTTTGCAACACTTTAAAAGTGTTGTCTTTATACTTAAAAAAAAGACAACTATTATTTTTGGTCAGCCGTGATTGTTGATGTTGTAGTGTGTTTCTGGTCGTCATGGAAAAAGCAGCAGATATTCAGAAATTTTAGGGTTCTAAAAAACCCTAAAATGCTATGCAAAAAGAAGATGTTGTGTTCGGTTCATTGTTAGAAGCATGTACAGCAGGTAATCACTATTGGTTATTAGCAGATTTGTTTATGGCGGCATAGATAAAGAAAAGAAGGCAACGTGTTTGACTGCATGAAATATGGAAGCAGTTGTGATATGATACGTAATTATGGGAACAAGATTTAATATAATTTATATATCCCTGATTTTTAGGGATTTTATATAAAGTTTCTTTGTGCTGCTGGATTGGTCAAAGGTATATTAATGCTGCTATATATTCAAGAACATTAGTGCTGCTAAGATACACTTAATACTGCCAACAAATTATTAATACTGCTATATATCTTTGGATGGTTCATGTTAGTGCTGCTCATGAAAAATTAAAGCTGCCAGTACTAAAGTTCAAAGATAAGTTTATGCTACTAAGTGTATATGCGTTAGTACTGCTAGGTGTGAAAGAAGGTACTACTGTTGGTTTCTGGATGGATTAGTACTGCTAGCGTGATTCTTATTAACTTAGTACTGCTAGTAGTATTTGCGAGTTAATGCTGCCAGTTCAAGTTTGGTTAGTACTGTTCGTTGGTTATTAGTGCTGCCAGGTTTATGAGTTAATGCTGTTAGCTATGTCCGATGTTGGACAACAGACGGATTTGGATCTCGGACAAAACTATTTTTCAAATAGTTTATTCTTATTGATTTTATGGCTCGTTTTGGAGATTATTTGAAGAGGTGATTACGAAGACAATTGAATATTGCTTATTTGATGTCGTAGTTGAGTTTCATAGATGCGTGTTCTTATCATATCTTAAAGTATAGTTTTGCAGACTATGACTTTAAAGATAACTTGTTCGTGCTTACAATGGTGTGACGAAGACTTGTCAAAATCTAGCAAAGGTGTGTGATTTTTCTTATGGTGCTCAATGCTCACATTTGCTATCACTTCATAGAAGATGAGGATTTTGTCAAGAGGTTGCGGTCTACTTATATTTCACAGATTTATTTATAAGTTCGACGTCACGTGGTAGTGCAAGAATAAGACACAAGCTTGGGAAATTACATACTTCTCCATCAATTCGTTATACTCTATTTTCTTCACGATAATTCATACCTAGAGCTACAGAGTTCGAGATCTCAAGAGTGATCAAACATATGGGTTTCAGGGGAAGCTTATTAATTAAATGTTTAACCATCTACATGCACCACTTGAGGAGAAGTGTTTCGTTACTACTGCTAGTCATTTATTACTACTGCCAGTTTAAATTTCTACTACTTGAGTTCATTATTTGTATTGAGCTTTATGGAGGGTAATTTGAGTATTGGAAGGCTGGATTGGTAGTGTGGTATATGATTTGTAGCTGTTATGATCCAAGTTGCATTTCTACAAGAAGACCCCTATTAGATGATTACAAAAAGGGGAAGAAGATTACAGGTTTATTGATTTGCAGCTTATTATGTGTGGTGACATGTTCAAGGATTCTAATTCTTATCTTAAGTCATGGGAAAGCATTGAAGACTTTGTTTCATTCAGGGAGATGATTACATCTCAACTTCAGGGGAAGTTTTGGCTTTATGATGAAGTTCGTACGAGACTTTGTTTGTTTTGTCATCATTAAATAGGGGAAGATTGTTGGGATTCTAATTTGATGCAGACAAAATAAATAAATGGTCTCGTACGGAACTTCTATCATAAGCCAAAGATTCCCCTGAAGTTGAGATGTTAATTATCTCCCTGAATGTAAACAAAGTTCTTCAATGCTTTCCCATGACTTAAAGATAAGAATTGGAATCTGAACATGTCACCAACATAATAAGCTGCTTAATCAATAAAAGCTATTATGTGGGGTGGAAATTGTTTAAGTGATTCTAATTTTCTTTCTTAAGTCACGGGAAATGCATTGAAGACTTTGTTTCATTTCAGGGAGATGATTAACTTCTCAACTTCAGGGGAAGCTTTTGGCTTTATGATGAAGTTCTTTGTTACGTGACTTTGTTTATTTTGTCATCATCATATGGGGAGATTGTTGGGATTCTAGATTTTGATGAGAAAAATTAAATATAAGTATGAAACAAGAAGGACTTAAAGGAAAAGGACTAAATCACAATAAGAGATTCTTCTTGTGGTGGAGTTTATTTCTACAAAGATGGAAGATATCAGATGATACTAAAAGTTAATGCTCAAGAAGAATAATAAAGATATAAGATTAAAATTATTTGGTAAAATAAAGATAAGAATGAACTATTAATGAGAAGTTATTAATTGATTCTTCATAATATTTAATTAGTTTCCTTTATAAGTTAGGACTCTTTATGCTATAAAAGGAGGTCCAGGCATTTAGAAGTATCCATCCATAGCATAGTTGACGGATGAGAGTCAAATAGTGAAGGTGTGTATGTGTACACCATAGTTAGTAGTTTGTTAGTAATAGACATACTATAGATGTCTATGTAGTAGTTAGTAACCCTAAGTTATAGTTGGGGTAATAGGGAAAACGTTTGAATGAAAAACCTTGTTTGATAATATTGCTTTCGTATTATCCCGCCGCGTGTTTAATATTATCTGTAAAACTAATCCTAGAAGGGCTAAACGATTCTTATCAGTTCTTGCTCGCATCAGGATTTCTACTCTGGAGATGATCATCGAGGATATCCAGATTTGCACCTGATAAGATATGAAGGAGTGTCTGGTATTAACAATCAACTGAGCTCAAGAACCACAAGGGAGGACCACCAGACTACTAGACTAGATCTTTGTCATTTACAGCTTTTGTTTAGAATTCAACCACAGGATGTGTGGCATAAATAACAACACTTGTCAAATTTTGGTTATGTAAAATACATAGACAAGTTGTCAATGACATAATGAAGTTGTAATTCCATTATACCTTGCTGTTTCATGATACCGATTTATATATGTCGTGGTTGTCTATCCTATGTCCTGTATTATGATTACTTATATCTTAAGTATCCAGGATTACTATGGTTCTCTTATCATTCTGTTTTCTCGAACCTTTGTATCTAGGTATCATGGATATGATTAATGATCAAGATATGGAGCATATACTTCCACCTACACTACCTAAAGACATTAAACCTCCTGTTGGATCACCTATTCTATCATCTCCATATTCATCAGTAGGATCTTCATCACCGGTTAGGTCAACTACACCACCGCCAGACTATTCCTTTGATGAGTCTAGCTTTGCAGAGTTAGATAACTCATTATGGATCATACCGCGACCACTGGAAAGTGAACTAGTCCCCGAGAAACCTAATGAGTCAGATGCTTGTTAGAGTGTCCATCTCTGGAAGTCCTAGATTCCAAAAAAATTCTGTTATATCCTGCAATGTAATGTCAAAGGATGTGTATTTCTTTGTTAGATCTCATATCAAATAAGTATCTATGTCAAATGAATTCAATATCACTAAGTATGAAATCTTTGATTTTTATACGATGACTTATGATATGACTATATCATTGTATAGATCCTTATTTTTTATTGTCTTGTAAATGTTGATAGAATGGCTCCCAAGAGTACATCAACATCTGCAGCACCACCCATGACTCAGGCCGCCATCAAGAAACTAGTTGCTGATAGTGTTGCTGCAGCTCTGGAAGCACAAGCTGCTACCATGGCAAATACTGATAATACCAATAGGAACACCGGATAAAGAGAAACTCCTGTAGCAAGAAAATGTAGCTACAAAGAGTTTATGAGCTGCCAACCTTTCAATTTCAAAGGTACGGAAGGCGCTGTTAGCCTCATCTGCTGGTTTGAACGAACTGAATCGATATTTTCCTGTAGCAACTGTATCGAGGACTGCAAAGTGAAATTTGCTAATGATACTCTAACTGAAGAAGCTTTGTCCTGGTGGAATTCATTCGCCCAGCTTATTGGAATATATGAAGCTTACAAGATTCCCTGGTCCGAATTTAAAAAGCTCTTAATAAAGAAGTATTGTCCCCGAACCGAGGTCAAGAAAATGGAAGATGAATTTTACAATCTGACTGTAAAAGGGAATGATATCAAGACTTACGTTAGAAGATTCCAGGAGTTGGCAGTTTTATGTCCAACTAAGGTACCAAATCCTGAGAAACTTATAGAAGTCTTCATTGGAAGATTACCTCGAAGTATTAAAGGTAACGTTACCGCTTCAAAGCCTCAAACTTTGGAGGAGGCCATTACCATAACCTAGAGGTTAATGGATCAAGTAACAAAGCACAACTCTGTGTAAGGAACCAATGATCACAAACGAAAGTTTGATGATAGAAGAACCTTCACCGACAATAACTACCAGAATAACCGTAACAACAATAACAACCGCAACAATGATCACTAACAACAACATAATAAAAGGCAAGAAACTGTCAGGGCTTATGCTGCTGTCCTAACTGAAAACAATAGGTATGCTGAAAACCTAGTGTAAAAGATGCGCCCTGCATCACACAGGACCTTGCACTGCCAAGTGTCAGACTTGCAACAAGGTGGGTCATCAGACAAGGAACTGCAAGAACAAAGGGTCAGCCATTGGAAGTAACCTGCAACCAGTAACAGTAACTTGTCATGCCTACGGAGAGAAGGGGCATTATACAAATCCGTGCCCAAAGGCAAACAACAATGCCCATGGAAGAGCATACTTGCTGAGAGACAAGAACTCTCACCAAGACCCGAACGTAGTCACGGGTACGTTCCTCTTAAACCAACATTTAGCTAGAGTATTATTTGATTCAAGAGCCGATAAAAGTTTCATATCCACATCTCTTGCTTCTATGCTTAATATCCCACCAATTACACTAGATACTACCTACGACATTGAAATGGCCGATGGAAACCTAGTAGGCACTAATACCGTTATCCAGGGTTGCACTCTGATTTTGTTAAACCAACCTTTCTAAATTGACCTTATGCCAATTAAACTTGGTAGTTTCGACGTCGTCATTGGTATGGATTGGTTATCCAAGTATCATGCTAGAATTATCTGTGACGAGAAAGTCGTCCACATCCCAATCGACGATGAAACTTTGATCATCCAAGGTGATCGAAGTAAATCCCGACTAAGCCTCATATCCTGTACTAAAACCAAAAGATATATATCCAGAGGATATCAAGTTTTCATAGCCCAAGTAATAGAGAAGAAATCAGACAAAAAACGACTGGAAGATATACAAGTAGTCAAAGAATTTCCGGAAGTTTTTCCTGAAGACCTACCCGGCCTTCCTCCAGTTCGCCAAGTAGAATTCCAAATCGATTTAATTCCAAGAACGGCACCAGTAGCCCGAGCACCTTACAGATTAGCTCCTTCAGAAATGCAGGAACTATCAAACCAACTACAAGAGTTAGCAGACCGAGGTTTTATCCAACCAAGTACTTCGCCCTGGGGAGCTCCTGTCTTATTTGTTAAAAAGAAAGACCGATCTTTCAGAATGTGTATCGATTACCAGGAGCTGAATAAACTTACCGTAAAGAATCGTTACCTATTACCCAGGATCGATGATTTATTCGACCAACTTTAAGGTTCGAGTACTTACTCAAAGATTGACTTAAGATCAGGCTATCACCAACTGAGAGTCAGGGATAAAGATATTCCTAAGACTACATTCAGAACGCGGTACGGACACTATGAATTCCAAGTAATGCCATTTGGTTTAACTAACGCACTTGCTGTATTCATGGATCTCATGAACTGTGTGTGTAAACCATACTTGGATAAATTTGTGATAGTGTTCATCGATGATATTCTCATCTACTCTCGTAACAAAGAAGAACATGCAAATCACCTGAGGATAATTTTGGAATTACTCAAAAAGGAGAAATTGTATGCCAAGTTCTCCAAGTGTGATTTCTGGATCAATATCGTGCAGTTTCTTGGACACGTAATTGATAGTCAAGGAATTCACGTTGACCCCGCCAATTATTAGCACTCTCCGGCTACTATCGAAGATTTATCAAAGATTTTTCAAAGATTGCAAAGTCTTTGACTGAATTAACCCAGAAAAACAAGAAGTATATCTGGGGAGAAAATCAAGAGTCAGCTTTCCAACTACTAAAGCAGAAGCTATGTAAAGCTCCAATCTTAGCATTACCAGAAGGAAAAGATAATTTTGTCGTTTACTGTGATGCATCCTATCAAGGTCTGGGAGCGGTGTTAATGCAAAAAGAAAAAGTTATTGCATATGCATCTCGACAACTCAAGCCTCATGAAGAGAACTATACCACACACGACCTCGAATTAGGAGCAGTAGTGTTCGATCTTAAAATTTGGAGACACTATCTGTATGGAACAAAGTGTACTATGTTCACTGATCATAAAAGTCTTCAGCATATCCTTGATAGAAAAGAGTTGATCATGAGACAACATCGTTGGTTAGAATTGCTCGCAGATTACGATTGTGAGATTCGCTACCATCCTAGAAAGGCAAATGTTGTAGCAGATGCCTTAAGCCAGAAGGAACGAATCAAACCACTCCGAGTCAGGGCATTAGTCATGACCCTTCACCTAAAATTACCATCACAAATCCTCGAAGCCCAAACTAAGGAAATTAAAGAAGACAACATCGAAGCTGAGAACCTACGAGGAATGGACAAAGCATTTGAAATACGTCCTGATGGAACTCGATGTATCAATAATTGAAGTTGGTTACCACTCTTTGGTAATTTGAGGGACTTAATCATGCATGAATCCCATAAATCAAAATATTCCATCCACCCAGGTTCTGACAAGATGTATCAGGATCTAAAGAAACTTTATTGGTGGCCTAACATAATCATCGCTGAGTATGTTGGCAAGTGTTTAACATGCTCTAAAGTTAAAGCAGAATGTCAGAAGCCATCCGGCTTACTGATACAACCAAAAATTCCTACATGGAAATGGGAAAGAATAACGATGGACTTCGTTACAAAACTACCTAAAACATCAAACGCACATGACACAATTTGGGTCATTATAGACCGTCTTACCAAATCAGCACATTTCATCCCTACTAGAGAGACAGATAGTATGGAAACTCTTGCAAGGTTGTATATAAAGGAAATAGTTTCACGGCATGGAGTGCCGATATCCATCATATCGGATCGTGACAGTCATTTCACATCCAGATTCTGGCAATCAATGTAGAGTGCTTTGGGTAGTAAATTGGACATGAGTACGGCATATCATCCCCAGACTGATGGACAAAGTGAAAGAACCATCCAAACACTCGAAGACATGCTTCGAGCCTGTGTTATAGATTTCAGAAAAGGATGGGAGAGTCACTTACCATTGGTAGAATTTTCTTACAATAACAGTTACCATGCCAGTATTAAGACAGCACCATTCGAGGCAACTTTTGGTCTCGATAAAGTATTCTACACCGTCTTGATGGGCCGAAGTGGAGATGTCCAACTTACGGGACCAGAGATAATCCATGAAACCACCAAAAAGATAGTACAAATCTGACAATGCTTGCACGCTGCAAGAGACCGGCAAAGGAGTTATGCCAATGTAAGGTGAAAGCCTTTGGAATTTCAAGTTGGAGATCGTGTTATATTGAAAGTATCACTTTAAAAATGTGTCATTCGATTCGGAAAGCGGGGAAAGCTTAACCCCTAGTACATTGGACCATTTAAGATCCTTAAAAGGGTCGGCCCAGTGGCATACAAGCTTGAGCTTCCTGAAGAACTCAGTAATGTCCATAATACCTTCCGCGTTTTTAATTTAAAGAAATGCATATCTGACGAATCCCTCATCATTCCAATGAAAGAGCTTCGGCTCGATAAAAAAAAACTAACTTCCTGTGGTTATGAACCAATAGAAATTATGGAAGCGAAGAAGCGTCAAGCGAACTGAGACAATGTTGTCTATCCCTATAGTCAATAGTAAGATGAATCTCTAAAGAGGACCAGAATTTGGAGCCCAGGTGTACCAAGTGTCGGTGAGACGGACAAAACTGGATTTTCGGGTTTAGGTGATTAGTAAAGTTATATGTATGCAGTTTGGGTGATGAAGTAATATTGGTGTTTAAAATTCATGGAGTAAGGCAACAAACTGTTATAGGTTGACAAACATATAACAACCAGCAATTTTCCTCTATGTAATTATCCATCTATTAAATTAAATTTTCTTCAGTGTAATTTCCATCTATTAAATTAGATGCAACCATTTTCATGGAAATATTTTTGCTTTATTCCATCCATAATGTAGTGTAACTTACATTTCAAAAGAAAACGTGCTCACGCAACCTACTAATGCCAATTCCATCAACGTTTATGTCAAGTAAACGTTATAATATGTCAAGCAATATGTTTTAAACTCCATTTTTACCATACATTATCTATTTAACGTACTTTCCATAACGTTATATCAAAACGGATTTTAAACGTTAACGTTTATAACAAAACCCTAACTATATGTAATGTTTACATACAATACAAATGTTCAAACTTATAAGGCATGTGTACAAGGTTACAATGCATAATATTTGAATATTTTTCCCTCCAAAACTCTAGTACAACTCCCTAAAGCTCAAAGTACAAGTCGATTAAGCACGAGATTCAAACTAAACCATTTCCCTCCAAATTATTATACACTGTTTGTACCATTCTCTAAGCCTAAGTTACAAGTCTCGTAAGCACCACATTTAAACATTTCTTTCCCTCTATTTCACTCTACACAATCGGCTAAACCTAAAACCCTAACCCGAAACCCTAGCAAACCCGACACCCCTTAACTAGTTTTAAACTAAGTCCTAACCAAGCTAGAACCCTCCACACCTTGTCACCACCTTTCCTAGCACCTTGTCACAACTTTGCTAGCTCCCTTTACCTCCTTGTCACCTACTTGTCGTCAACTTGCACCCTTGTTCCCCAAGATACCCCCTCGTCACCACCATAGTAAACCAAACCCCTCTCCACCTCCTAACACCTCTCCAAGCTATTGACCTAGCTCCTAATAGTCCCACCTTGATAGAACTTGGCCACCACTCCTCACAACTTGGGCACTACTCCTTCCTTGGACTATATATACACGAAACACATACACTTTCACAAACACATAATTTTATCAAACACACTCACTTGCTCTTGACCTATTTCGAGCCAAATAAGAGAAAGAAAAGAAGTTTAAGCCACTAGAGAAGCCAAGGTATAAGAATCAAAGGATCCTTGATTCATCTCCAAGGTTACACGACCCATTCCAAGTCATTCGAACCCTAATAAGCCTTAGTAAGTCCTATAACTTATTCAGTAAGCTCTTTATATGTTTTAGATCATCTATAAGCTTTGATTAATTAATCCACTTGTATAACCCCTTGAACCATAAAACCATTCGTTTGGTTTTCCTAAACCAAACCGTGCCCTAAATAATCTATTTGGACCCTAAACCTATTCGAACACAATCAATAAGCTAGCTAAAGCTTATTTGAACCTTTAATCTCTATATAACATGCACTCTTAACTTATTTTAACCTTGTCACACCCTCCTAATAAGCCCCAACTCGACAGTTTATAATTTCCAAACCAAACGCGCCTTTAAAAACCCTAAAACCCTTTTTCGTAAACCCTAATAAGCTAAAAGCCATAATATGATTTTATAAGCTATTCTAATAAGCTAGCTTATCATTTTTATAAGCTTAGAAACAAACTCTAAAAGCTCTAAGCTTTCGGGTCATAGTTTTAAAACCAAACGCACCCATTTTGGATTTTCAAACTCATAAGCTAATGTCATAAGCTATAAGCTCGTTAAACCTACTTATTTTAGCTTATAGTAATAAGCTATATGCTGCAAATTAATTCTGAGATTTAAAAATACAAAGTATATGGATTTTGGACTAGAAATGCAATTCGAACCATGCAAAGGGGTATATATTGTAAATATTGAAACTTATATAGTTTTCGGGCCAAAAGTGTAAATACTCTAAAGTTAAACCACAGGGGCCTGTTTTGCCAATTTCCAAAGTTAAAGGTTTAATATTTTAAAAATATAATTAAAGGGTTAAAAGTGTAAATTAATATATACCAAGGGTATATATTGTCATTTTCATATTCTCAAGGGTATAAAATGTAATATTTTTATATTAATTATAAAAATATATTTAAATATTATAAGACTCGATTTTATTAAAACCCGACACATTTATCGTTTCATTCATCGATCGAAACACTATAAAATAATTATGTTATATATTTAACATAATTTATCATCCACTAGCTTTTGAAGAAACTTAAAAAGATAAAATCCTATCATTTAAACTATAACGTATCACGTTACTAGGGAATTTCATGTGAGGGGCTTTCATTTGGGTAGACGTTTTGACGAGTTGCTGGATTTACGATTTAAAGTGTCCTAGCTCCTCAAATGTTTACTACATGACCTCTGGATTATGATAGCCCGAACAGTGATACGATGTTTTCACAAACTAATAAACCAAAATCATTTACGTTAAACTTTATGAAATAAAGTTTTGAAACAATCAAACTAAGACTTGACATATTACCCCAGGTTGCGTGACGAGGCCGTTTATTTCCAATTGAGTCACTTTTGACGTCAATCAGATTTCTCTGTTAAGGTGAGTTCATAGTCCCACCTTTACATGTTTTCTAAATCCCGTAGGAAGATACTGTAACCTTTGCTCTTTTTGTGTTCTGAATATTACATTTATAGTCCTTTGACTATTTGACTTTGGTCAGTTTTTTCAGATTTGTACCGTGTTAACGGTGGTGATTTTTATGAGATATGTGATGATTTGAGGTTTATTGTGATTAATAATTCATTTTGGAAGGTATTATTGTGATATGTGTATTCTGGGTGGTTTGACCCGTGAATTTTGAGAAATGCCAAAAAGTATTTTTAATGGAAAAGTATTATTGTGATATTGTGATTAGTAATTCATTTATAGTCCGACACGTCCGTTAATGTCCAAATTGAGTTTTGAAGGGTGTAAAGTGAAAATATGTCATGTGAATACTCTAGGTTAATGGAAAAGTATTTTTAAAGTGAATAAAAATATTAATTAACTTTGGGGTAAATTTTATGGTTGAGTTTTACAAGCATTTAAGTAATCCCGACACGAAAAGAAAGACCTGACACCCATAGGATGCCTTGACCGGTTATGGGAAGGATAGGGGACAACAAGGCTAGTTTCTAGGAAGTGTGTCTAAGGTGTGTAACTTATATTCCTTTTCACCTCATTTCCACACATTCTTATCATTTTCAAAAAAATCAAAAACACACACTCTTGTGTGTGTGTATAACCGGCCGAACTCTACACAAACAAGAAACACATAAATTTTTTAAGATTGATCAAGAAAACATGAAGATATAAATATTGGGGGTTGATTATAGTGTTTGGTTATTTATTTAAACAACGTTTGGGTTGTCCGGTTCGTGTCGAAATCTACAAATTTGAAGATTTTCTTGTAAGTTTTCAAATTTAAATTTTGTTTGTCCTTTTGGGTTTATTTTGATGCATAGATGTTAGTTGTACAAGTTGATCGTTGTGAAAATCGGTTTTTAAAAATGAAACATATGATTAAAGGGGTGTTTGGTTCGTAAATAGTAAAAAGAGAAAAGAGGGTTTTTGTAGTTTTGATGTCGTGGTCGTGATGGTTGAATAATATATAATGCTAGAATACTTATATTTTGATAGTAACTTGTGTAGCTTATTCAGACTTATTTTTAAGCTATTTCTTGGCTTATATAAGGCTTATATGCCACGAATGGTTTCCCAAGATCACTAGGAAAGTGATTTTGATTATTTTGTGATATGGCGTATGTTGTGGAATATTTTTGAGGCTTATGGTACTTGCCTCCATCTCCAGTATTCCTGTTTGATCCCAAGATTCCCTGTCTTCCTGCACCCCATGAAGAGGATTTACCCACACAGAAATGAGCCCATTTCCTATCATCTTCTAATCCTTCTGCTCCGCTTCAAGTATTTGAGATTGGAGAGAATTATCATGGCGCTCTAGACACATCTTATGCACGCCATGAGAAACAGATCGAGACTATTTTGAATCACTTAGATGAGATTTGTCTTTCTTTTTAATTGATCTTTCAAAATGTGTATCGATTACCGAGAGCTGAATAAACTCACCGTAAAGAATCGTTACCTATTACCCAAGATCGATGATTTATTCGACCAACTTTAAGGTTCAAGTTTTTACTTGAAAATTGACTTAAGATCAGGCTATCATCAACTGAGAGTTAGGGATGAAGATATTCCCAAGACTGCTTTCAGAACACGGTACGGACACTACGAATTCCAAGTGATGTCGTTTGGTTTAACTAACGCACCTGCTGTATTTATGGATCTCGTGAACCGTGTGTATAAACCATACTTGGATAAATTTGTAATAGTATTCATTGATCATATTATCGTCTACTCCCGTAACAAAGAAGAACACGCAGATCACCTGAGAATAATCTTAGAATTACTCAAAAAGGGAATCATTAGCCATCGTTCTCCAAATGTGATTTCTGGATTTGAATCGTGAATTTCTTAGTATGTAGATTGATAGGTAAAGAATTCACTTTGGACCCCGCCAAAAGATAGAAGCAGTTATGTATTGGGCATCTCTTTTATTACACCTACAGGGAAGTACGCCAAAATTTAGGACTTGCCGTGTTACTATCAGATGATATTCATCAAAGATTTCTTGAAAATTGCAATGTCTTTGACTGAATTAACCTAGAAAAACCAGAAGTATATCTGGGGAGAAGACCAAGAGTCAGCTTTCCAACTGCTAAAATAGAAACTTTGTGAAGCTCCAATCTTAGCATTACCAGAAGGGAACGACAATTTTGTTGTTTACTGTGATGCATCTCATCAAGGTCTGGGAGCAGTGCTAATGTAAAGAGAAAAAGTTATTGCATATGCATCTCGACAACTTAAGCCTCATGAATTGAGAATTATTCCACACCGACCTCGAATAGGGAGCAGTTGTGGTCGCTTATAAAATTTGGAGCATGTCTGTATAGCCCAAAAATGTACTGTGTTCAATGATTCATAAAAGTCTTCAACATATCTTAATCAGAAAGAGTTGAACTTGAGGACACCGTCGTTGGTTTAGAAATTGCTCCAGAGATTACGATTGTGAGATTCAATTATCAATCATGGAAAAGGCAAATGTTGTAGCAGATGCCTTAAGCCAGAAAGAACGAATCAAACCACTATGAGTCAGGGCATTAGTCATGGACCCTTTCAACCAAAAGTACCATCAAAATTCGAAGCCAAACCGAGGCAATCAACGAGAAGAGAACATCAAAGCGAGAAACCTACGAGGAATGGACAATGCATTTTAAAGTACGTCCTAATGGAACCGAGTATTCAAGATTCGAAGTTGGTTACACTCTTTTGGTATTTTTGAGGAAACTTATTATGCATGAATCCCATAATCAAAGGATTCCATTCACCCAGGTTCTGAAAAATGTATCAGGGATCTAAAAGTAACTCTATGGTGGCCTAACAAAGGCAATCATCACTGAGTATGTTGGCAAGTGTTTAACATGCTCTAGAGTTAAAACAAAATGTCATAATCCATCCGGCTTACTGATACAACCAAAGATTCCTACGTTTTTAAATGTATTTTGGGACCTCTTTTTTGTAAAATTCTGATATATTATTGAATGATAACTAAATTTTCCAAAACATCTCTTTATGAGTTGTTTTCTATAATTATGACTGTTGATTCATGAAGTAATACCTCAATTTAGCTTCCTCTGCTATATCAAAGCATCCTTCATATAAACTACAGATTATGTATTATAATAGTCGCATAGTTGCAACAATGATCGCAACAATAAAAAATTTGGACTTAAAAGAGCCATTTGTCCGGCAATAGTAATAACTAATAATGCTAGGCTGCTACACTTCTATAGACAAAAGAAAAGGTATGTTTTCATCCCACATAGGTCAAGAAAAAAAATATTGCTAGTTTATATATTGAGGTCAATATTACTTGTTCAAGTTGGTACAAGTATAGTTTTATTGTCAATGAAATGTGTGGTTGTGATCACTACCCAACCACGTATTTCCTAATGACGATAATTTGTATACGGTGTTAACTTTTTGTCTTTTCTTAATTATCTTTTTATTTGTTAATCGCCTTATTTTAGAACGTGAAACTAGTCTTCAAAGCTCATTGAACAAATTTATTTGCAAATCGCCTTATTTTAGAACATGAAACTAGACTTCAAAGCTCATTGGACAGATTTTTATAGCGAGTTATTTTTTTTTGCGAGGGGTGGGGGTTTTAAAGAAAAAGAAGAATAAGAAGATGAACATACTCATGGTGTGGCATCATATAATATAAAAAAAATCAAGTGGGAAGCACTAGCATCATATAATATAAAAAAATTCATTTTGGTCCCCTCCCCATGCATGTATGCGTCCAAACAAACCCCCTTGGTGAACAAGTTTGAATTCAAAATCAATGGGACAAACCAAGATCACATGTATAGCCCTAACTTGAATTTGATTGGAGGATCAAATTGGTCCCCTCCCTTCCCTCTCTTGTCCACGGCACACACACAACACACACTTAGTGTGTGAAGTAAACTTTGTATTATTTAACCTATTATACTTCCATTATCTCATTCATAATACACACACTAGAAATTTAGGTTTCTCTCTTCTTCTTTGCTTCCATTTGTTCAAACCACCAAAGAAACACACACTTTCATAATTTTCCAATCTTGATCAAAAACACTTGAAGATTCATTGAAGGTTTGATCATTTGTATCATTCGGGTATTATTTAAACAACATTTGGGTTGTTCTTAGTCTTTGTTCATCAACCTAAACATCTATTTCTTTTAAAGTCTTCAAATTCTTGAATAACTTGTACTTTCATAATTCTCATGATGCATACATACTAGTTGTACAACTTATTTTGTGAAAACAAGATTTTAAAACTACATAAATCTTAAAAGGTTACATATATGGTTCGAAATATATAAAAAGAAATATAAGGAAATCATAGTTTTGTGATCATGGTTATTTTCGTTTAATAAAAATGATATGCTATAGCTTATTTTATTCGGCTTATTGTAATAAGCTTTTGGAAAATCTTATTTAATTATTTCAAGCTTATTGGACTTATATGTTGGTTCGGCCCAAACTAGAAAAAGAAGGAAAATATTTATTTAGCTTATTTTGGTTTGACTTATATTTTATTAGCTTATTTTCTACCTTATTTTGAAAGTACAAATGGTAAACTAATTCGGCTTAATAAATAAGCCCAAATATAGCTTATTAGGCTTATAGCCGCGTCCCATATACAAGGCCCAACACCATGAGCTTATTTTTGAGCTTATATGGTTTGACTTTTTATACTTGGCTTATTGTGAGCTTATTGATTGCTTATTGTTAGGTTATGTGTTTATTGTTTAATGTTTTGCTTATCGGACTAAATGGATAAGTAAAACTACATTTTCGGACTTAACGGGCCATGGCCCAACATAAATACAAAACACCATGGTGTAAAAACTACGGTGTAGCTTATTGAATAAGTTCTTAAATAGCTTATTTAATAGTTTATAACTTAGATGTTGTTACGTTTAACTTATTTTGAATGTTGGACGTCACGAATAATCAGATTAGGCTTATTGGGCCTAAAAGCCCAATAAGGGTCCGATTGGTTTTAATGAATTATTGAAATAGATTGATGAGGTATAAATTGTAGTGATAAAAAGTGGATTGAAAGTGGTTTGAAAATGGTTTTAAATAAAGTCTACGACTTTGGAAAAACATGTAAACACGAACGGGTCATGCCGAAATTTTTATAAATTATTACACTTAGAAAAATACTAGAAAATGCGTAATAAAAACTAGATATGGAAATTTAATAAAATGCCAAACAATACATGTATAAAAATATTTTTACTTAGACGTTTATATATGTATGTAATATTAAAATACATATTATTTTTACTCGTTTACTTACGGAAACATTTTATTGCTATACGATCACAAACGTTAATTTTTTGAGATATATTAACAAAAATACACTAGTATACACCTATGCATTTTCCGTAAATTCTCTTCGATCCGATATTAAATCAAATGTTCATTACATAGGTTGCTTTTGTATATCATTGTTCGTTACGAGTGAATTATTTCTAGACTATTCACTAACTCAATTCACTAAATCAAGGTGAGTTCATAGCCCCACTCTTTTACTCGTTTTGAATAATTGTTTTATAACTTGGGGTGAGAAACATTGCTTGTTTTAAAAACTGGACACAAGTACTATACGTGAGATTTCCCTATTTACGTGTTGCCTAAGTAGCGTTTAGACCACTATTGCCCGAACTATCATGAACTGTCAATTTCTTGACCGGAGGACCGATTGAGGGAGCGAGAGTGAATAAATAGATCTATTGGGACTAATTATCCCTATCTGGGTGAGTAACGCTCACTACCCATGAGGCTCCCGATAGACGGATATATGTCATGTCGAAACTGGTTAGGTTGTCTTTGGTCGGACACCTGGAAGGGCAAGCAAATACTTATAGCAATGTACATGCTATCTTTCATTATTAGCTTCAGTGTCATGAGCTTAGTGCAACGTAAATACCTTTTTATGTGAAGTTGTATCTCATATGACTGTCACATACGTTTTGATATCTTGTGGTCCACTATAACATCGTTTGAACTAAATCTATGAATTCACTAACTTTATGTTGACGTTTTAAGCATGTTTTTCTCAGGTGCTTAGCATGGATGATGTTGCTTGAACTATATGAAGTCTATTGCCCGAACCAGTCTTTTCCAGATCTTATCCATGAATATCTTAAATACCGTTGTTGAACTTATTAATGCTTCCGCATTTTAACTTTTAAATATTTTAAATTTGATCGATGTAAACTTATTATTATTTTGAATTTATGCAACGGTGTTTTATTTCAAAACGTACCCTTAGAGGTCGTTCTTTATGCTTTGTACCTGAGATATTGGATGGTGTCACGCCCTCGGACGCTAAATCGGACGGGACCCTATTTGGAGGTGTGACAGATTGGTAGCCAAGGTTATAGAGAACTAGGTAGTATAAACTAGGTCTGGACTATAACCAGTATGTGATCCTACGTGATTATGTGCCTTACGTGATTTTACATAGTACGTATACATAATTAATTACTACGTAAATAATATATATGTATTAAATACTAAGTATAACTAATATTACTATAAGTATTTCTCATTTCATCCCATTATGACGTACTCGATGACCCACTCATTCATTCGTTCATTTTTGCATTCATCCAGTTACCCATTCATCGTTCATATGGTTGCATCATGCATGGTTGATATAAAGATGATTTATATAGACTTTGCTTGTACAGGTCATGGCTATTTCAGTGATCTTAGTTTCTTCTGATTCATCAGAGGATAGCGTGGGGACACCTGATGAACGAGTTATCTTGTTCGGTACTATCCCTACCACTATTCCCGAAACCACACGAGTGATTACTCCACCCACTACCTAGACTGACACTATAGTGATACCCACAGAGATACCCACTATAGCACTTACTATACCACTATCCCCAAACTATACACCAGCGTCTCCTGATTACTCACATGCATCTGAGACAGAGCCTGATCCATATGAGGATCCATCATCAGACCATATACCATCATTACCAGCTATCTTACCATTTTTATCATCGGCTGATGACACCATAGACAGTGATACACCAGATACACCACCATCACCTACCCATGGTACACCTTTAACTGAGATTACATCTTCTACTCAGAGATCACCTATCATACCTCGTCGTTGAGTTATGATTCTAGCACCTAGACAGCCTATTCCTCATGGTCGACCGTACCGCTACCATCCTAATGGGCCGGTACACATAATGACTGTGAGGAAGAGGGTTGGACTGTTACCTGTTCAGCAACTTGCTATGAGATATTATGTCGATCATTCTTCATCAGATTATCTTTCTCCAGATGATTCAGCTCGAGATTCTTCTTTAGATTCATCATCAGAGGCATCATTAGATTTTCATTCGGATGCTTCATCTGATTCTTCTTCGAGACACTCATTGTCAGATCATTCTTCTCCTGATTTACCGAGTACTTCTGCCGGGCCATCTCGTAAGAGACGTAGGCCCCCTATGACGTATGTACCTACATTACCACCTACATCTGGAGCTCTATCTTCTGTCCGTACTAATTTGATACCATTGCCTAAGAGTGTTAGGGATTCTGGTTATTTGGCAGATGTAAAGGTAGATCCTAGAGAGATTAGTTTGAGGGATGATGTTATTGTCAGGGGTAGTGATGAGCCTCACTTAGAGTAGGATATTGATCCAGAGATTCAGGCAGAGATTGACGAGTGTATTGCTTACGCGGATGCTCTTAGAGATAGAGGGATTGATGCTAGAGTTGTAGTTGAGGTTGTTGATCAAGAGGAGATTGAGACGGGTATGATGGGCCCGGTTAAGGTCAAAGTTAAGAGGGTTACGCACCCTATGATACCAGAGGATACCCTTGAGCCTGCTCAGGAGGAAGCAGTAGAGGTTACATATGAGACATTAGGAGATTTGGTTTAGAGGTTCCATGATCACACAGAGGCTATCATAGTCCATCGTATATAGGTCATTGAGTCAGTAGTCACTGCTTTGACTGAGAGGGTTGCTGAGTTGGAGAGGGATAACAGGAGGCTTAGAGGCACGACGAGTGTTGAGGGTCAGAGAGTTGACCGACTCTAGCGCGGCATGTCATGTATGCAGAGAGAGCTTTCATTGGTGTTGTAGTATTGATCAGTAGCGTCTAGTAGTGACCATATTGTTAGAAACTCGTATTTTCTATATTTTAAAAACGTTGTGATGTAATCACTAATGATCGATGATATGAAATTGATATTTATCTATGATATGATGTCATAATTTGATTTACTTATGCTTTTTGCATCATGCATTATGGGATTTCCATGAATATATTTCGATCATGTATTTTCTATGTGAATTAACCGCAAATTTTATTTAACCCCGATAGTGATCTCGCATCACTTAGAAATCTCACCGAGTGTTACGTTGATATGTTGTAGGAAGATGCCTAACACACGATCCGGAGCATCTATGACTCATGAGGAGGTTGAAGAATTGGTTACTCGCCGAGTAGCTGAAGAGATGGAGGCTCGTGAAGCCGCGATGAACCTTGAACCCCTGAATGAGAATGGGGATAAACAAGAAGGTGAGAATGGAGGAAATGGAAATGAAGAGAATGGAGGAAATGGAAATGGAGAGAATGGAGGAAAAGGAAATGGAGGTAACGGAGGAAATGGAAATGGAGGGAACGAAGGAAATGGAAATGGAGAGAATAGAGGAAATGGAAATAGAGGTAACGGAGAAAATGGAAATGGAAATAGGAATGGGAATCATGGCACGAACTATGGAGGTTTCATGCCAGTGGCTCGAGATTGTACGTTCCAAGACTTCTTGAAGTGCAAGCCACATAATTTCTTAGGAACTGAAGGCGTTGTCGGATTGACCCGCTGGTTCGAGAAAATGGAGACTGTGTTTAACATTAGTAATTGTCCACTGAAGTATCAAGTGAAATATGCTACATGCACACTGCAGGACAGTGCTTTGACTTGGTGGAACTCTCATAAGAGAACAATTGGTGTTGATGCTGCATATGCCATAAAATGGGATGGACTTATGAAGTTGATGACTGAGGTGTATTGCCCAAGGAACGAGATTCAGAAGATAGAGACTGAATTGTGGAATTTGATAGTAAAAGGAAACAACTTAACTGCTTACACAAAAAGGCTTCAGGAGTTGATTTTGTTGTGTACTAGAATGGTCCTTGATGAAGAGGACAAAGTGGAGAGGTTTATTGGAGGGTTACTAGACAATATTAAAGGGAATGTGATTGTTGCGAATCCGGCTAGATTCCAAGATACCATACGCATTGCTAACTAATTGATGGACAAGAAGCTCCAGGGTTATGCTGCGAAGAGTGCTGAGAATAAGAGGAGGATGGAAAGTAACCCTAGGGATAACCATGGACAGTAACCGCCATTCAAGAGGCAAAACATTGGTGGGCAGAATATGGCTAGAGCTTACACAACCGGGAACAATGAGAGAATAGGGTATATAGGACCTCACCGACTCTGCAACAAGTACAGATACCACCATATAGGACCATGTGCCATGAGGTGTGGAAACTGTAAAAAGGTTGGGCACCTGACTAGGGATTGTACGACGACTGTTGCCCCAAACACTCAGAGAGCTCTAGTTGGAAATCAGCAAGGTATTGTTTGTTATGAGTGTGGAAGGCCATGACATTTTAGGAAGGATTTTCCTAAGTTGAGGAATCAGAACCGCGGAAACCAGACAAGAAACAAGAGTGGAAACAAGACTGGAAATCAGAATGGAGGTAACGAAGCTACAGCGAGGGCTTACGCCATTGGTGGGGGAGGAACAAACCCTGATTCCAACATTGTCACGAGTACGTTTCTTCTTAATAGCTATTATGCTTCTCTGTTATTCGATTTGGGCGCCGATAGAAGTTTTGTGTCGTCTACCTTTAGTGCTTTGCTTGATGTTGCACCATCCACTTTAGACACTAGTTATGCC